>VXAV01011907.1:931682-944724 GCA_013399715.1 Alectura lathami
AAAAAAGATCAATAAACAAAGTCTTATCACCATCTAAAGACAAGAGTATGAAGTGAGGGGACAGAAAGCAATGCGCTTTAGGTTATAGGGAAAGAAAATACAAAAGCTGAAAATTGGCTGAAGTCCTACATCTTAAAGGAACTTCCATTACAAAATTAATATCAAGAAATGAAGATGTTTCAGATCATTCATTAAGTGCCTAGCATAGCATTAAGTGAATAAATTTAAATGAATATAGTTTATGCTGATTGCCTTTAATGAACATTATCACTCTTCAGTTTACAAATATTTCATAATATTTTGTGCAAGTACTTTTCAAATACTTGGCATGAATAACGGTTGATCAACAGTCAATTTGTGAAAAACACTGTGAGGGTATAAAATTAGATAAAATAAACCCATTAATTTTATTCAGATTTGTAATTGACTTCCTTTGACCGTGACACCAGCCACACTTCATCCTTGAATGCTGTGTGTATAACTGGAGAAATGATTACTGTTTGAAACAGTAACCTTAATGCCAATCCTGTGTAGTTTGTTACAGAAACAAAAACTATAGGTGCCTAAGTAGTGCCTTCCCTAAGCAAGTAGGAAAGATTTTCATCAGGACACTCCTCTTTCCATAGATATATACATTTTTTAATTCATTTTGTTTAAAGTATTTTCTTATGTAAGAAAACATTTATTTTCACTTTGCTTGTATCCAGTGATACATCTAGACTTAGTCACTCCAGTCACCTACTAGATTTGGTGTAACAGAAATATGGAATATCTGAAAGATAATACTGGTCAAATTCATAGAATGGTTTGCATTGGGAAGGAGCTTTTCAGGGCAACCTGTTCCAGTGTCGCATTACCCACACTCTGAAGAATCTCTTCCTTATGTGCAATCTAAACCCACATTTTTTAGTTTAAAACCATTAACCCTTGTCCTGTCCCTATACTCCCTGATAAGAAATCTCACCTCATCTTTCATGTAAGGCCATCTTTAGGTATGCTGTTAGGGAATGCTGCTATAAGGTCTCCCTGGAGCCTTTTCTTCTCTAGACAAAACAACCCCAACTTTCTATGCCTTTCTTCACAGGAGAGGTTCTCCAGCCCTCTGATCATCTTTGTGCCCTTCCTCTGGATCCCCTCAAACAGGCCTATGTCTTTCTTACACCGTGGACCCCAAAGCTAGATGCAATAGTCCAGATGGAGTCTAACGAAGGTGAAACAGAGAGAGACAATCACCTCCCTTGACCCGCTAGTTACACTTCTTTTGTTGCAGCCCAGGATATGGTTGGCTTTCTGGGCTGTAAGAGCACATTGCTGGGTCGTGTTGAGCTTTTCATCCACCAATATCCCCAAGTCCTTCTCCGCAGTGCTGCTGTCAATGCACTCATAACCCTGCATGTATTCATGTTCGGGATTGCCCCAGCCCAAATGTAGGACCTTGCACTTGTTCACACAGACCCACCTCTCGAGCCTATCCAGATCCCTCTGGATTGACATCCAGTCCCTCCAGGATGTCAACTGCACCGCTCAGCTTGGTGTCCTCAGACTTGTTGAGGGTGCATACAGTTCCACTGCCCATATCACTGACAAAGACATTAAGTAGTAACAGTCCCAATTCACTAACTCCTTCCATAAACTTCATTGATATTTCATTTTTAAACAATGAGGGCGTTACATTTGATGGTGGTGATGGTCTAAGACACCACAGATCCTTAGAAATTATGAACAAAAATTACAAAAATTTGTCTCATGGAAAGAGAGTAAAATGTATAATTTTTGCAAAAAAGTAAATTAAAAGAGAGGATAGGAAATGGGTTCAAGAAAAGAAATTGGCCATAAAAAAAAAAAAAAAAAAAAAAAAAAAAAAANAATTGGCAAAAAAAAAAAAAAAAAAAAAAAAAAAAAAGCAAGTAGCAAGAAGTGAGGGAATCAAACCAAAACCTTATCCCTGGCAGGTAAGAGAATAGATAGAACAAGCACATTTGTGTCTTCCAAATTATGTTTAAAGAACTCATATCTAAAAACATATTCAGAAACACTCTCATTTTACAATGTGTGGGTCTATTCTATGATTATTTTGAGATTTGACAACACGTTTTGACAAGTGTAGACAAAGACATTGTCATTGCTGAGCTCATCTCTACAGATGGGTTATCTAGCATTCTACCCATCTTCGCTGTTGTCAGGGCTGTACATCAACACAATAAATCTTTGAGGGCAATCTTGGAAAGTATTTTGAAGTTTTTTCAGCAAGAAATTTGCTGCTGGCTCAGTGTGAACTCACTGTACTTTGCATCACTGCTGTTTGTACATCTGATAGGCCTTCAAAGCAGCCACTGCTGTACCTCTCCTTCCTTGGAAAACAATGCTTAATTTTTCATGACCAATATGATTACACAGACAGAATTGGAAACACATAACAAATCACCCTTTAAGCATAGTAAGAAGTAGAAAATGTCCCTTTCCATTCACTGATTCATATGAAGATATCAGGTTTGATAATGAGAGCAGGGAAAAAAATGCTCAGTACTTAATGTGGAGACCAGTATTAGGGGCTAGCAAGAGGATAAACATAAACTAATGAGTTTGAATGAATACAGATTTGCAGATTCTCGTTCAATTATGCTCTATTTTGTTTTATTCTATTTCTGCCCCACCGCCCCGCCCCCCTCCCCCACAGCATTGGACTCCTGGATATTCTGCACATAGATGTTGGTTTCTCTTGTAGGCAACAAGATGTTTATAAAATAAAGAACCTATTATTTTCAATCTGTTACTGGAGATAGATTTTTATTTTAGTATTTCACAATGTCTACAGGCATAATTGATGTCTCAATGAAAAAATAAATAATTTTATAGCTTGTCCTTACTTAGAGTTTATAGAAATGAAGGCACTGTGAGAGCTGTTATCATGACTCTAACATGGAACTTTCATCTGTGTATGGAGAAAAGGTAGTTATTATAACTCAAGTCTTCAGCTAGTAAATTGTTCAACAGCATTTCAAGCCAGACTTTGATAATTACATTTTTGTAAATTATACATAGATCTTTTCTTTCTATGATTTTGTTTTCAGGATTTTAAATAGAATGAACTCATCTCTCAAACAGAGGGAGGCTTTTTTGAGGTAAGATTTTGCAGTCTTAATGACAGCTGTAATCTACATAGATTTCATGAAAATCATCACCTTTCTCACCTGTTTCATACTTTTCTGAATAACTCGTGGTCCATGATCTTCTGTTACTTGTATAGTTTATCTCCAAAAATCAGGCAGGAAACTGAAACTTCTGCACAAAGAAAAATATCAGTCAGAACAACATGACCTTGATTGTCGTTCCTCAGAAATCAAAAATATAAACTGTTCAAATCCTCCAGTGTCTGCTGGGCAAAATGGATGGAAATTCCAGGTAAAGATGTTGTTCTCCTCTTGTAAACTCAACTGCTCCAGGCAACACACAGTGACAACCCCACATGCACTGAAATAAGAAACAAAGTAAAGTGGGGGAAGGGAGACCTACTGAGATTTACACATCATAAAAGCATAGGGAAATTGTCGATTTGTAGAACACAGTCTAAGAATTACACTCCATCTACAGGGCTGCTATATTCCAGCCTTAATGCTTCTTTGCAAGGCCTGACAAGAATGCAAAGAGAGTAAATACTTTGTTTAGTGATACCAGAGGTCATAATAAACTTTAGGAAGTTTGAAGTGATAATAGTGACCTGAATCCACAGGGTGGAGACAGAGAGGAACACAGTGTGCATTATGCAAAAGAAGTTCTCTTGTATGAAAAACCCAGGGAATTGGAAACAGAAGGAGATAAAGATTATTTCTGAACTCACCTGCCTGCATGTTTGAGCCTTGAGTCAGACTGCCTTGTTGTCCACACTCTGAGCCCCAATATTTATATTCAGAATATGGTTGTACACCATGGTCAGGCATCCACTAGAAGATGTGCACAAACTTTTCAGTGCATCAGCTTTTGAAAAGAACAAGTAAATGTGAATCACCCTGATCATTCTGCATAACCACAACTTATACAAAAATAGCTGTGTTACAGAGAAGCAACTATTTTATAATTTCCTATTATGACTAGGACACTCATATTTTGCACTTGAACAGCCTTACCAACAATGATGTCCAGGGACCTGCCCTTGCAAAATATTAAATGTTGTAGCTTGCACACTTAATATATAAAAAGTCAGTTTTCTTCTGTGAAAGCTCTTTAATGAAGTCAAGGCAGTGTACAATCATAATAATCTGGAGAATATATACTACATCAGCTTTAGTAGTTATTTCGTATTCACCCTCAAATCCAATATTCAGTATTTAAAAATAAGCAGTGCTTTTGAATTTGGGTAATTTTTCTCAGATTGTATTTGCCAAATAAAATATTGGAAAAAAAAAAAAAAAAGAAAAAAAAAAGAAAAAGAAGAAAAGATTTAGAATATAAAGAAAATCTCAAGTCCTGTTCTCATTTCCCTATTTGTGCTTTACCTGCCCACCTCTTATACTACAGACAAATAATTCCTGTGCATGTTAAGGGCAGTGAAGAATAAGATACCACTCCAGGAGCTCATTTTGATGCCCAAGTCCATCCTTACCTAATCGTAGATTATCCTTGTTTAAATGCTTGTCTCCTCTCCTTAATAATCCAACAGAGGAAAAGAATAAACTTTGGAAGCAGTTCAGCTCTGAAGTCATTTGTCTTCAGTGGCAGAATATTAATGCTGAAATGCTGCCTTACCAATCAACATATTATTCACTTTTTTCCCCTTGTTATGAATTAATTTATATACCTCTATGATATTATAAGAACAGAAGTGAGATTTTACTGAAATGTGAATGGAACTCCTGGCAAAAACACAGAGAAAAGAAAGAAAACTATTGGGAAAATGAGAAAGAAAAGCATTAAGGCAAGGACATCAAGTTTGATGAGAAAGTAGAACACAGATTCTTGCAGAGGTTGTACTTGGAGAACCAAAAGAGTAGATGAAACAGATGAATTTAATGCTGTAATCAGAAAGACAGAATAAGGGAGTGTAGGGATACCATGTTATAGCCTTGGAAGGGTTTCCAAGGGGTTATTAACTGCCACTTTGACAACAGACAGAAAGACATCTAGAAAGAAATGGCTCTCCTTATGTTCCATTTCCTCCAAACATCATCCAACGTCAGGATAATTCTGCCTTTCACAAAGTACAGTGATCTCTATAAGCTTCCTGTGTCACCTTTGGGGTTTCAAAGAAAAAGTCATTCTAACCTCACAAACAAGATGTCACCAACAAGACCTTGTCCACAACCACGTCCACAGGCCAAGTTCATGGGCCATGTCCACAAACCATGCGCCACAGACCATGTGCCACATCCAGAGGTCACGTACTACAACCAGAGGCTACGCAGCACATCCAGAGAGCATCTCCACAGGTCATGTGCAATGTCCAAATGGCAAGTGCTACATTCACAGACTATGTGCCACATCCTACGTCCAGAGGCCACATGGCATGCCCAGAGGCCATGTGCCATGTTCAGAGGACATGTCCATGGGTCATGTGCCATGTCCAAAGGCCACATGCCATGTCCAGTGGTCATGTCCACAGGCCAGAGGCCACATCCACATGCCATATCAATAGGCTAGGTGCCACATCCACATGCCGCATCCATGGGCCACGTGATATGTCCAAAGGCCACACGCCACATCCATGAGCTATGAGCCACGTCCACGTGTCACATCCACATGCTATGTCCACGGGTCATGCGCCACGTCCATGGGCTGTGTGCCACAGCCAGAGTCCATGTGCCATGGCCAGAGACCGCAGCCACATGCCACGTCAACAGACTAGGTGCCACGTCCAGAGGTCATGTCCATGTGCTATGTCCATGGGCCACATCCATATGCCATGTCCGCGGGGGCATGTGACAAGTCCAAAGGCCACGTCCATGAGCCATGGGCCACGTACGCATGCCATGTCAACAGACTAGGTGCCACACCCAAGGGGCCATGTGTCATGTCCATGGGTCATGAGCCATGTCCAGAGGCCATGTCCACGTGCCACATCCATGTGCCATGTGCCATGTCCTGTGGTCACATTCACATCCTGTGTCCACATTCACAACCAAACGTCACATCTCTCATCCAGCAGCCACATCCACGGGCCAAGTGGCCAAGTCCATGTGCCACATGCCGCATCCAGAGGCCAAGTGTCGCATCCAGAGGCCAAGTGTCACATCCAGAGGCCATTTGCCACATTCAGTGGCCATGTCTACATGCCATGCGCATAGACTACACACCATGTCCAAAGGCCACATGCTATGTCCAAAGGCCACATCCACAGAACACTCTCGATGTCTGCAGTCCATAGCCTTAGGCCACATTCAAGACTAATATTCTGTTTTTTTTTTTTTTTTTTTTTTTCCACTCAAATTCTAGATGAACTTGAACAGCCCATTTAATCTCATTTCTCAGGTTTCAAATTTGCAGAATGACCATGATTTCCCACACAAAATTCTTTGAGATCTATGCAAGAAAAGCAGTAAGAGATGGTAGACACGACTGCAGAACTCCAAATAGAATTACTTTCAGAATCTATGAGTTATAATTAAGTAAGAAGGGTCCAAGGGCACTGCTTAATTGATACTAATCCAACTTCTGAGTAGAGAAGTTGACAAAGCCAAATACTTTGTGTCCAAGGGAGGAAAAAAAGATCCTTGCCCTCTCCAACACTGAAACATTATTATTAGGTCTGTAATGCAATTGTCTTTGACACAGTGGTTTGCATGCATTGTGTAAGAGGAACAATAGGAAAATTGCTTTGAGGCAAAAGCTAGCAAGATGTACTGCCCTGCAAGAGCCATTAAATAATGCCATCTCTTTGGAGACAGATAACGTATGTGCGACAGAAGAGTGGAGAAAAATGATCAGAGAGAATAGTAGCAAGTCAGGTGAACTGCTCAACCTGCCAAATGGTAATACAAATTAAAAAGTTACAAAGAACATCTTGATTTACAAAATGGCATTTGACAGGATATTTAGTGATATTATTCCTGATAGTAAAATAGTGCTTCTATACTGACTACAGGGTCTGTGGGATCTGGTGAGTGAAGTCATTGTCTTCACTGCCTTTTTTTTGTTTCACTCACCATTTTGTTTCACTCACCACTTGGTATGCTAAGAGTATTTTGTCTATCAGTGGTGTACTTTGTACACTTGTTTCCTTTCTTTGTTTCTTTCTTTATGTATTTATTTATTTTTAAAGGATTACTTGTGGAAGCTGAGCTGCTGTCTTTGACCATGGGGAGAAGAATTAAGGAAAATTGAAAGAAAAGCTGAAGGATAATTAAAAAACAAGAAACCTAAAACTGACATTGAATACAGACATAATTCCTCTTATTTCTAGGTGACAAATAAAGGAATGAGAAAATAGAACTGAAGGAGTAGGTGATCACACTTCATTTTTTGTGGGGGAGTTATTCTTCCTTTTCCAACTTGGAAGAATTTTTACCACTTTGGTATTTGTTCGGAATAAGTTATGCTCTTTAATATGTCTCCCATTAAAGATGAGGATTACATGAGAACTCTTTCTGAATGCTGAGATGGAAGTTTTTTTTTTTAAAAAAAAAAAAAAAGCAGAAGAAAATTTCCTCACAAAAGGTTATTTTTCCTTCGTGTTCAACCACAGTCTTTCTCCAGAGTCCACAAAATTCTGTCTTCTTCAAACAAAGCCAGTGTCAGCTTTGGAGGCACTTGTCTCCTGAAGAGTTGTTAATATTAAGCCATGTTTATATAAGCCATTGATTATCCCATCTATTTTCCAGTGAATAGAACCAGTCAATCAAAATCATTGCTCAGGAACCTGAGCTGATTTAAGCTGATATAGCACCACTGGTACTTTTAGAGCTATGCTGAGCTGCATTTGCTTAGATTCTCCCCCAGTAAGCCTTTTCCAGCAAATCACAGTCCACTGCAACAAAGAGACCAGGATTAAGCTTTGGAGACAAAAGTATAGTGCTTTGCAGGAAGCAAAGAAAAAGCAGGAAAGCAGGACTCATTTCAGCTGGAGAACATCACACTAAATCAGATCATCAAGGAGGGATATGGGGATGCTCCTGTGTGTGCATGTCTCCTCATGTCCTGGTCCCGTTCCTAACTGTGAGTACTTCAAAGTGTTCAGGGTCTACACTGATGGTAAAAGGATATGGCAGCATTTCCCTGTGGGATCACTGCAAAATACTTTTACTAGAACAAAATGCCAGTAATACTTGGCTGGGTAAAAATAATTTTTAGGAACAATTGTGGGGCTCCATATCCCACCTTGCTTGTTAAAATATATGACGGGAAGAAAAAGAAGTTTTCTTAAGAGAATAAATGGGAAAGAACTTGAGTCTGTTAGCAATAACAGTATTTGTGTTTATCTGGGATAAGACGTTTTTGGAAAAGTCTACTCCAGGAAGTACAAATATAATGAACAGATTATCAGGGACTTTCAGCTGTAAGGGACTTAAAGCCACTGAGTTTAATCTCAATATGGAACAAGTCACAACCCACCTCACAGAAGACTCTTGGAGGGCACGGACATTGTACAGCAGGCCAGAGGACTGGCCCAGGGAACTGAACCCCTTGTTCCTGGACTGTTAGCTCTCTGGTCAGTGTTTCCTTTTCTATGTAACTGGATAGCATTCAGCTGAATTCCTTGTCTTGCATGGGACCTTCTCGTTTTACTGTAGGAAGACAAGAAAATATCATCACGCTAAGTCAAACTGTACTGCATAAATGAGGTACAGATATGTCTGTGTCTTTCAGCGTAACTCAGTGTTATTCAAAGAAAACAATGACACCAGACTCAAGTTCAAGTAAAAGTGTAGCGCATATGGACAGTGTAAAAACAGATCATGTGGTGGGAAAAGGGAACATCACTGAATTCACTCAGTAAGATTTGAATTACTGATTTGAATTCAGCTAATACCTTTATTTCAGTGGGTCATAATTTCCTGTTTATGAACTAGGAGCTGCTGCACTAGTGGGGCTGAGTGTCACTAGGACGGTTATGAAGTAAGACAGATTTGCTGTGTGTTGTTGTTCAGTTTGCTCTCAGCACTGCATCACTGGAAGCAGTGAGTGTATACAAACAAGTGAAGCTAGGCAGAAAACAGATGTTTTCCACTCAATCAGTTCACAAATAATGAGGTTGTTTCCATGCATGTTGTTAGTTCTCCCCCTCATGGCTATTGTCAGTGAAATTCAATGGAAGGGGGATTTTGAAAAGACAAGTGCAAAACTGTCTTGATTATGGAAGGGTGGGAAAAACTTTCATACACAAGTAAGACTCTAAGCTTCAGTGGCTGTTTCTACAAATTTAGAAAAAAAAAAAATCCACCATCCAAAGGGACAGGGTTAGTAAAAATTATATAACAATATAACATATTTTATTTATGCCAGGCAAGCAGATGCCATAGCTAAACATGATTAAAATTTTTTTTGTTTCCTTTTCCGTAATTCATGTGAAGGACCATTGCTAACCAGAAGATAAGCCAAATGTAGACCACATCTCAGTCCAAACCATTTCTCTTCTTGTCTTCAGAGAGTTTCAGAGCAGATTCTAACTAACATATCCAGAATGAGGCACATCAGTGGTGCTGCAAGCTGAGGTAACTTAAAGGCAAGGAACATCTGCTGCAGGTCTTGATGACTTCTCTCGATTGCTTAAGTTAATGACAAATCAATTTCAAAGGAGTTGTAGCCTGGCCTGGCCTGGCCTTGCCTTACCAGCAATTTATTTTTATGAGATGTTATTTAATTAGCCTCAGGAGAAACAAAGATATTTTTAAAATCCAGTACATCCCAATATGGTTGAAGGTTATAAATGACCAAACTGAGCCTTCCCTGATTCAAATCCCTGCTGAAGTCTCTAGCTCAGCTCATCATAGTACAGCAGACTACTTAAACACATATTGCTTCTTTGGAATAAGTGCAAGAAAAGACTGTTGCCAGTACAAAGTACTTAAACGGCTTCCAGGCTCAGATTAAATTTTCTTCTCATAGTAATCAAAGCAGCACAAAGTTTCAGCCACTGATGACTCATTTTCATTTGCGTTCAGCTGGTCGTCAGGAAGATGACGATAGCAATGCCTGCACTTGTGAATGACATACCCATGAGAAAAGAGGAGAATAATTATTTATATGTGGGACAGGACTTGGATGAGCTTAAAGGTTTACCTTTTAGCATACCCTTGGTGATTTCATCACTACTGGTTAATTAGCAAATAATTTAACAAGAAGCTTGAAAAAAAAAAATCAAATCATGTTTTTATCCCAGTAAATTTCTTTCATAATGAGTTTACAGCCATATATCTATACCAGCTTAAATGCTCAAACTGCAAAAATAACTCCCCGAAAATCTTACAGAGTTTTTTACTAATATAAAGTGATGATCACACAAGCTTACTTATTAAGGTTATTCCCCAAATATAAAATATTTTCTTTTTCTCATTAAATAAACTGAATTTTACCATTGAGGTCTGCAGATTGCTTGAGGGAGTGTGGTGTTACTTGCAGTGGCAGAGACAGCTCTCTGCTGTTGCAGATCTGAACAGCAGGAGTGTAGAAAGTGGTGTGAACAATACTTTGCCTTTTAATTCTGGGGTGTGCCTTGATTCCATCTCTCCACCTGTTGTTCATGAGCTGTTTCATGTCAGAGATGATCATTTTGCTGAGGCCAGCTAGACTTCTGTATTCTCACTTCCATATTCTTCCATCAATATGTAGCATATTACTAATTATCAGAATTTTAAACATGCATGAAACTTTTTGGAAGAACAACATCTTTTGCCAAAATTAACAGCATATCTGATGTTGACTGAATTTAGTGGTATACTTCATAGGAGCTTGGTATACTGGCCATAAACTGCTGATGAGAGGTCATTGTTCAAGAGCTGCTACTCAGCTGCCATTGAATGGCAATAATATTGTAAGATTTGCTGATTCAATTGTTACTAGAGGGTGATCATTTCAGAAGGTGATAAAATTCTGAACAATTTCACTGGAATATTATGCCTTTGTTTGTCCACAGGTGTCTTAGCGGAAAGAGATTTCAGCTGGGAATAGACTAATTACATTCAACTTTTTAAACTGTTGGTAGTCTTGAAATAGTTGATAGGATATATCTGGCACATAGCTAACAAATTAGGGATTACAGTTTTGCTGTATTTGTACATTGTCTAAATGTGTTTCTGATTCCCAGTCTTTCCTAAATGATCAGATAGATTCAGCCTAAAGTACTGAAGAGAGAGCAAACTTTTGCTTTAAAGGAGGGAGTTACCCACATTTTCATATGTTTTTGTATCTAAAAGTTGCATTCATTTCATGACCTCTGATACTGTGGCACCTGATTAAGATTAATTCTGGCTTCAGTTGCCAATTAATTATTCTACTGGAATGGAAGGTGTTGGAGAAAAAGAATGTCTCAAAACAGACTGAAATTTAGTTAGAGATTATGTCAATTTTCTCTCTCAGAAAATGTGACCGTTCCTAATACCCAGGAAACATTTCAGCTAGGGCTTCCTCTCTGTACTAGGAAGACATTCAGAAGGACATCCTTCAATTCTGGGTACTTTGATTTTCAAACAGCAAAATATAGAATACAAATGTATACTGGCTCATCTTCAGGTTTAAAAGAAAGTTAATATGTTAACAATTATACCAAGTTGGTGATTTGTTCTCGACTTTTAAGTCCTAGAAGATACCGTTTCTCTTTGTAATTACATATTGCCTTTTGGGAAAGCAAGTGGGAAGAGCACAAAACAGTATTGCCTTTTGTGCAAATTTACTATCTTTCAGAATAAAAATCCATATCAAGAGTAACCACCTCTTTGCAGTTCCTCAAAGATGAAGTAGAAGCAACATGAATAAATTGAGAAAGCAGCTATCTATGATAAAAACATGCTTCATGATCTCTCCAGAATTTGTATTAACAATAAGAATTTTTAAAACAGACAATTTATATCAGAGAGATAACATAGTAAAACCTACAGTTTATTCATAGTCTAACATAAGACAGTGTTATGAATGCAGCAATCCTGCAAGGCATATGGAACTACTCAGTCGTATGCCATAGGTGCTTATTAGGCTGAAATTTAGCAATTTATTTTATGAGAAGATCAAGCATAAACATCAAATACTATTTGGATGAGCCAGTAACAGGAAGCTGTGGTTTAACCCAGCAGGCAGTTACTACCATGCAGCCATTTGCTCACTCTTCCTCAGTAGGATGAGGGAGAGAACTGGAAATAAAATAGAACTTGTGAGTTGAGAAAAAAAACTATTTACTGAGATAAAATAAATAAAAAAAATGCTATTATAACAACATACATATGTGTGTCCACAATGGAATTTCTCACCATCTTCCAACAGACACCAGTTGCCTACCTGTTTGTTGACTGCCACTCCATTAGCAATGCAGCACCACCAACAGACCAACCCCCAGCAATCCCTGAGCAGCAGCTGCCCCTTTGGTAACTCCGCACATGATGTCACATGGTATGGAATAATCTTTTGCCTAATTCCAGCCACCTGTCCTGGCTCCACCCTGCTCCGTGCTGCTGCACCATAAAGGCAGTGGCTCTGTCCTGCTGAGTAACTAGGTTTGTTCCTAGGTATGTATCTGTTTTTTGGCAATAACCAAAGCATTGCTGTGCTGTTAACACTATCTCAGATGAAACAAAGGCATAGGGCTATGGATGTCTGCTGTAAAACAGAGAGCCATGTTCCACTCAGTTTATGTATCATGACCGTGACCATTTCCAGGAACAAAACTAATACTCATTCTCTTACACTGTAAAAACATGGCTGGCTCTGCCTTGTCTCTGGCACCATAGTAATGCTCTAATTTCATTATAATAATGTCACCATGCTTTCTAAGGAAGGAATAAGTTTTGTGTGTACAACACCAGAGCTGTGATCTGATTCTTTGCCATCAAGATGAATCCATATGAATGGATCAAATTAGGATTGCATTCAACAATATAATGAAACAGTATTTTGAATTCCAGAG
>VXAV01011907.1:955568-965813 GCA_013399715.1 Alectura lathami
CCTGCTTCACCACATTTTCTTTCCTGTTGCTCTTGGCACTACAGACAAGAAGAAAACAGAAAAATGCAGTAAAGGTCTTCAGTGAAGTATGCTAAATTCACTAGTAAGGGTGTTCATACATATAAATTACACATAACTGAAGGAGTCGTAACTCTCCTTCTCATATTGTCTGCTTCTGTCAAGAGTCTTGAACAAGAACATACACAGCATGACTTATTCTCTAGGTGCATTGTCTTCTTGCAGAAGCTGCAGTGATATATATTAGAACACAAGTATGGAAAAGGACATAGATGTAGGGTCCAACTAAGCATGTTTAAGATGTAAATATGTTAATTCTCAGCTATATATTCAATATCAGTGTTGTGCTGCTCTGTTTTTGGGGTCCCCTAAAAGGGGCATAAACTCAAAGTAGAACTACGTGTTCTGCACATTGGTCTTATGTTAGGTCTCCTGTTGGAAAGAAAGGATCAAACGCAAAGTTACCTGCACAGCATCATTAAAAACATCTTGGTGTCAGAAATGTCATTAGGTAGCAACTGCCATAAGGATTGCACTTGGGAGTGGCTTGTGTGCTCAAGTTGTTACAGGGAGGATTACAATGACTCTTGCTAAAACTATATAGTGCACAGATTGTTATTCCATGCTTGTGAAGATATTTCATGGGTTTTCCTCTCTCAACTTCATATGTCCTAAGATGAGATATGAAGACACCTCTTGCAGAACACCATATATTTTAAGTGAATAATAATTATAATTCCAAGCAAAACACAACACACAAAACACCTGAAATGGATGTCTGCCTTTTCAGACAAACTATGCATCAATACGTTATGATTGACACTTCAGCTTAGGATTTCATGTGATGTACTTCTTGAATGGGCATTTAGTTGAGAGCAAATATTCTGAAATGAGCTGAGAAATTCATGAGTCTGTAAACACCCATATTTTCCTAGAAATTGCAATCCAGAGAGGCTGGATTTTTCATGGAATTGAAGAGTTTAAACAGATTTGAATTCAGATGCCTATAAACTACACAAAGGGACTTAGTGTACAAGCCACCTATGTAAAAGTGAGCCTCTATTAACCCAAAAGAGTTAAATTACAGAGGGAAATATGTCTCTGAAGTAACGCTGCTAACTCAACAAGAAAAATCAAGACACATTATAACTCTAGAAAGATTTTGACCATTGATGTCATGCAATACAGCATATCAGAGCTAGCTGTACAGCAGAAGAGAGAGTAGCCGATGTGCTAACTGCACAGTAGCTGCCTTAGATTTGTGCTGTGCCTTAATAAATACACGTTCTCCCTTCCTTCTAAGCCTGAGTATATTAAAATTTCAGTCCTACTTTTTGAATATAGCCTAAGATCCTGGACACCTGAATTCATCAAGGAGAATTACAAGAATAACCATACATGACCTTTCTGGAGGGTAATAAAAACAACTTTTAAAAACAACCAAATAGCTGTTTACCAATAAATTACAGCATAATAAGAACCATATGTCAAGGGAAAAAATATTCTCCTAGCAATATAAAATAGGAAAAGTGCCTATTAGGACATCACTCAGTGAGAAGTTAGGTCTGCATCTCAATATCAAAACTTGCATGAAAGAAAGAGAGTATTATCTGGCTGAAGCCAGATAATAAAGTGGAATGGAAAAGTAAAGTATAATCAAAAGGAGCAACTGAATTTTAAGTTTTTCTTCCACACATTTACTTATGGGAAAATCAGTAATTTATTTCTTATTTTCCTTAGCTTTTACTGCTGTTTTTAAGACACCTTGGGTCCTCAGACATCAGGAATGTTCTAGAGATGCCCACATTGAGCTTATGAGTAAAAGTAGTCTCTAGGCACTGACCATGTAGTGAACAGAAATAACGTCAACTCAGGTATCAGATTCAGACATCAGGATTATTTTGATAATTGGACGCAGCTGGGAGATTTTCTTGAGTGTTTTTTATTTTGTTTGAGGATTGTTGTGACTGTCAGCTCTACAAAATACCTGGATTCTAAAAGTCCACTTGTTTTTTGTCAAGATTGTTCATCATAACCAGTAATAGATATTGTGCGAGCCATGGATCTTGTGTAGCCCTGAACTGCCCATTTGTGACCGAAGGCAAGTTCTACCCTTATCACTTGAAAAAATTAACAATTATCTTGAAGATAGGTTTGTCAGAAGAAAAAGTCAGCCTTCGTTTCCTTATATCTTGACTATGTTTGCAATATTAAAAGGAACAATAGATTTTGTCACCAAAATAAATGTAGTTTTCCATACACACAAGGAATAGATTTGTAAATCAAGAAATCATTGCAACTTCATCTTTTCACAGAACTCAGGCATGGCCTTTAAGTGTAAAGCTATATTGTAGTGAGATGATGTGCTGTTCTGTAACAACAATATACCCCTTTTGTTGATTTATTTTTAGAAGTTCTCTGTATCTAGTAGCAGTTTTAATGTCAATGTAAACAGTAGCTTTGAAAACAAAGTAATACATCCTGCTAAGCTGTTTTTCAGCATAAATCAATTATTATTCTATTTATAACTACTGACAGACACCAGAAATAGAAGCCTGATACATTCATTACGTTTATTTTCATTCTTGCTGTGCACCTGCAAATGAGTTACTGTCAGGTTACTCGTGATCACCTATTGTTCTTTTCATACTAAATTATACAGCTTGGGGATGACTCCCATTTCCAAGGTTCACAAATGTAAGACATTTAATTCAAAAGGAAAATAGGTGGTGGGGTGTGAGCTGCTTCTCTGTTGCATGCATCATGGAGTCCCCACAAGGTAGGCATCTCTCACAGGGAAGCTTCCTGTAGAAGACTGTTCCAGAAAAATGGACTAGGAGGCATTCAGGAGAAGTATTGTGGTTGCACGCAGATTGTAATTACAGTTGCATTAGAAATAAATAATAACAGAGTATTCAAATAGAGTGTCAGTGCATCTGTTACTACATTCCCTTCTGTACATTAGGTATACCTGAACTCTAGACTAACTAACTAAAAGTTTTTTTGAAAGGAATACAAGAATAAGTGTCTATATCACATGAGGATTTTAGCTCACCTATAAGTTATATCAGAAGTCCCAAGCGCTTGAAAGAAAACACCAGGAAACCTCTACCACATGAGCTAGAAATAGTAGGATGGAAAAGTTCATTTTGAGACGGAGTAACAAGGACAATAAGGTCTCAAAGTCCACAAATGTGCCTAAATTTCAGTATTTTTTTTTTTTTAGTATATGCTCTGTAAGAACACTAGACTGGCTGTGGAGAGTGAGATGAAGCACTGCTTAGCACCTCCAAATGCCTGTGGCTGTGTCCATGGATACAAAGGGAAAAGCCAAGCATACAATGTTTCTTTCTTAGAAAGATTTCTTAGAAATGTTTATTTTCCCAGATACAATGATACATATTTTCAAAAAGATCTTAAGCCAGAGGAGCTATCTTCTGAGGTATTGCTAGGTTTAATAAACCTGTGTGAATAGCAAGGAGAAAAAAAATGTATATATAAAGTTAGTCTTGACTTCTAATTATTTCAGTTGATGGCACCTTATTTGTGTGTTCTCAAAAACAGTGAATAATGGTTACTAATTTGTCATTTACTTGCCACTGATGATTTCAGACCCTTATCCTACTCTGTTTAATCATTTTTTTTTTTCCTCCATACTGATGAGCCCCAGTTTATTTAATCCTCCTCAAAAGGAAACCACTCATACCTTTGATAATTCTTATCATGACCCTCCCCACCTTTTGTAGTGCTGCCGTGTCATTTTTTGCAGACCTAGTAACCAGTAATGCATTTGCCTTTCACAATTTGGTCACACTGTGGATCTATACCGCACCACAACATTTTCTGTTTTGATGTGCATTTTTTGTCTAGTAATTCCTTTTCTTTACTCAGTACTGAGTGATGAACAGACACTTTCATAAAATTATCTCCTGCCACTCCAATATGAATTTTGATAGATACTTTGAAGCCCATCTGTGTGCATCTAGGGCAGGCTTTCTCTGTCTGCATTACTCCATATTTATCAGTACCCAGTTTCTTCTGCTGCGTAAGTGCCCAATAATTCAGTGCCATGGGGTGATTCTGCTATGCAGTCATTTTACCACCCTGCTTAACTTAGTGTCAGATCTTCACCACCTAATTCTATTTGTTTTTTTTTTTTTTTTTTTTTTTTTTTCCAGATAACCACAAGATAATGATACATCAAGGGCTTCAACACAGGTCCCTCTGAGGTTCCACAGACCATATCCATCCTCCGTGAAACATCAGAAAGAATCATATTCCTCCCTTTCTTTCCTAGCTTGCAATCGGTTATTAAATCATTGAGAGGATTACTTTCTTTTTCTTCTTTCTTCCTTCCTTCCTTTCTTCCCTGACATTTTGTTCTCTTCATTAGCTTTTGAAGAGGGATCTGTTGGACAAATCCCATTGAACAATGTCAAACAAAACATATTTATCTGCAGCACATTGTGGAAAAAAATCTCATATCTCATTGATTTGTGAAATTTGACTCATTACAATGGAAACCAGGTTGATTCTCCCCATTACTGTAGAAATAATGAATTGCTTTACTGAACTGGAGCCTCTCTTCTACAGAGGTTTTCAAACCTAAACTTTCTTTAAAGATGAAGCCACTCTTTCCTTGTCATGCCTGTCCCCTGCAGATGTGGGGTATGTGACATGAGCACTTATACAGAGGTAGCTTTGCTCCCGCAGATAACACAGACCTCAGTTAGGACAATTACATGGTCGCAGAGAATTTTCAGGCCTTGAGTCACACTAAAGGAGTGTACATCTGAAACATGGCTGAAGTTTTTCTTCTGCAGCTCTCTGTAGAAAGAGAAGGATGGGACTTTAAGATCTCCTCAATTAGCTAAACTGAGCATTCAAGTTCACTAGCTATAGCTGATTATCATGTTTTGTATTCACATTAAGTTTTTATAACAGTGCTAATTTGCTGCCTAATGAGTCTATAAAATTCCATGAAGATGATGTAGATGTGAGGTGCAGCACTTTTGTTTCTTTATTATTTAAAATTCTACATTGTGCTACCATTGTTACATGTTGTAACGATCTGAGGGGAATAAAGAATTATCAACAGGAATTTCTATAGAGAGTTTTCTCTTTTTCTGTACCTCAGTATGGCATAAATATTCTTAGCATTCATTCAGCACTAGAAGACTGGACTGAGTGATAACACTAAATATAGGTCATGACCATTATTTGTGTCGTACTCAATGTTTGACCATCTGCCTGTTGGCTGAGGCTGGCTTTTCAATTAATAGTCACTTCCATATCATGCTTGTTTTCATTGAATTCTCATCCTGCAGGCTGCATGAAGTGTTTTGCTGGGAGCGAGAGTGAGCCAGATGCTTCTTTGCACCCAAGGACTTCCTTCAGACCACTGCACAGTCACATGTAGGTTCAGGACAGCTGCTTCCAGCTGGTACCCATTTTCCAGTCTAGAAATCCCAATTCATAAGTGTTTTTGAAGTTGAAATTTCTTAAAAACACCAACTCACAAGAAATCCTGCTGCCATTTACTTTTAACAGAAGGAATTAATTTTCTTCCAGAAGATGGAACTTCCTGTTTCTACTAGCTTTCTCAAAGAAAAGTAGCTATTTGGCAGGAAAGGTAAGATAAAAATCATTTATTTTGAAAACTTTTCTTCTTTAGGTCACCAGATCTTGACAAGCGCATGACTTTTAGAAAGAAGTCTGAATATGCACTCAATTTTTAGTTGTCAAATTCATGCAAATAGCTCTGCATTGTGAGAGGTTGTAAGAAGAAACCTATCAAGGCACTCGTCCATATTGCTTAACTGCTTTTATGTCTCACCTCTGACTATCTGAATACAGAATTTGCAGGATATCTGTCCTTGGAAGTTCAACACCCAGTGTCATCAAGCCCTAAGCAAGCTGCTTTGAGCAGTAAGTTGGGTTAGAGATCATCCCCAGTCCCTTTCCAACTGAATTGTCCTGTGAAAGAGATTTAGAAGTCACAGTTGCACAGATCTGCAACGTAACTTAAGTTATCATCCTCAAGATTTACAGAAATACTTAGGTGCTATTCTGTTCTACATGGCTAAAATTGAAGTCCTTAAGATACAAAAAGCAAACAAAAAAACAAACCAATCCTGACCAAAACCGAAGTAAAGAGACTCTGAAATCCTATATTCAGAAACAACATAGACATTTAGGGTCCTTAGTATAATTTCCAAGTATTTAGCTTAGTGTGACTACAAGGAGTAGCCTGACATAAAAGTGTTTTTTAAGCTGGGCACAGCGACTATAATAGATGGTAACAAAGTACACAAGAATAAACAGATATCAATTACTGCTGTTGGAAATGCTCCTTGTTATTTATACTGACGTTAAAATGTTTCAAAACTGATGGATTTTATAAGACAGAGTAAGGGTCACTGCTCATTTTAAGCTGATGTCATCTGTAAAAATGAATCCCACCTCCACAGCATCTAGTAACAAACAACTTAGTAAGACTTTCAGATTTTGAATGGCAAAAAATATCTATAATCAGCCTAATTATATTTGACCTTTGCCATATATATTATAACCTCCCAAATTGTTTTTAATTAAAATGATACCTTGAAACTTTGTTACACATTTACAGGCTGAGTGTAAACAAAGGAGAAGCAATAAAAAAGTTTGACATTGATAGTAACTACTAAAAATTAATGCCCAAATTCCTCAATGCAGACCATTCAAAGTAAAAACCTTGGCACAAACTCAGTCCAAGAGAACCAGATGACTATTGCTTCCTTCTGTCCCTCTAAAACATACGCCATTTATAAGAAATTTAAAAAAGAAATTGTAAGGAAAATGCATCAGACCTGAAATGCAGCAACAAATTCTTTAGAGGCTATCAGCATCACTCCACCAAAGTCAGTAGATTTGACCTGATTTACACGAGCCAAAAATCTGGTTCAGCTGCTGTGAGCAGCTGTTTCTAGTCTACCTTAATACTGTTTGCATTGAATTGCTTATCCTTATTGCTTTTAGATTAATATGAAGAAAGAGGGCACATGGAAAAAGTCATGGCCATTGTTTATTGCCTCTCTCTGCAGCTGGTTAATAAGTTTATAGATTTGTTTTTTCCATGCTCGTCTGAGAGGAGTGCAAGTACATTAAACTAACAGTGATCTTTTAACTACTAAGCTTAATGAAATTAATAAACCAAAACACGTAAAATTATGAAATCTCAGTGTCCAGAAAAAAAATAGCAGCTGTTGTTCTGTAAGGACATTGAAATTTGATGAGGGCTACAAAACTATCAGTAAGGTTATCCATCAGCAGAAGTTCACATGTACACAAGAAAGCACACGTGTAGATCCCTATGAACTTCTGAGACAGAGGGCAGAAGCTACAGGTAAAAAGAGAAAAGAAACCAACCTCTCTCCCAGTTATGTATGATCTCTGAAACACAGACATTGAAGTGGAGTCATGAATAAAAGGCAGCTTGGCTGTTATCAGAATGAGAGAATGATATGGCCAGGACCTGAGGCTCTGAAATTTCTAGAAACAACATTCCACCTCTCCAAAGCATCCACTGAACAGCATTTCTCCAAGAAGAAATTCCAAATATTCGATTTTCAAAATTGCTCAGAATCTGGCTGCTATCAACAGACTCAGCCCTTGATGCAACCTACTCAGAAGTCATTTCTCAGTGGGTAGTGATGGAAGGATTTCCACCACATCCTCTCATGACTCAGTTTCTTTCTGTGTTTTTCTATTACACCTTTTTCTGCAGATATTGAAATCTAAAAATATTAATTCAGTTTCCTGGAAGAAGTAGGAGTACATAAATTAGGGGGGAAATAAAGAAAATACTCAAGAAACAATTTGAAACAATACTCAACAAAAATTTGTGAAGAAAAAAGGTGCAAATACAAATGGTTGCAAAGTGTTTATCATCTTCCTAGAGATCAGTCAGAGGTTTACAATACTGGCTGGTGTGTTGTTTCTGACTGTCATGGCACAGACACTATTATATCATCAGCTCCTTACACATGGTGAAGAGTCAAGATTTTTGTAGAAACTTGAACGAGTTCTCTCTTGAAAATTATCAGGGAAGTTGAGAGGTCAGTAAGAGACTATGTTGTCAAAAATTCAGATAGTAGTATCTCTGCTTCTACACAGGCCGGACTTAGTTATACTGTCAAAAACCCAAAAGCAGTCCCTGTCTCTGATCAGATCCTTCAACATGTTTTTCAGCTCCGGGCAGGGTTAACCAGGTGAGACACAGGGGCTAGTGTTTTAAAAGTGGATACATGTATCTTCATATTTAGCTTTACTGAAAATCTAGGCCTACAAATACCAGGACAGCTTACAATCAGCAAAGATTTTCTTCTTTGTAAAGAAGTATGTAAGAATATGTGAAATTTCATCCCTCTCCCTCATGTAAATCATGCATCAAATTCTGCTTGTAAATACCAATCTAGGAACATGAACTAACTACAGACTATTGGTTTTCCTTCAGTCTTCTCTCTCATCTTACTGGGAGGCAATTGGGCATTCATTTCTTTTTGGAAAACAAACAACAACAAGAAAAAAACTTGTCTGAAGTCTACAGAAGCAGAACTACTGCTCCTTCATCACGTTTGTAGAGGAAAGCATGGCTAGAGGCCCACAGGGTGGAAATCTGCTGACTTCACGCCCCATCAGACAGGACTCTGGCTGTAATAACTCCACCGCCACACCTGGGTGCTATTGTTCACGTGAGAGAGAAGCAGCTTGCTGCAGATTTAGCTGGACAACACAGGGAGAATAACAAATGGACTAGTGAATGTGAAAAAGAGAAAGTTAAAGGCTACATTTGTGGTTTTGTTTTTTAAACTGAGATTAAAGTTTGTTAGATTAAAGATTGTTCCTCTCATTGGTCGATGCTGGTGGTCTTTTTTCCATGTTAGAAATAGGCAGAGGTTCCTGTCCACAGAGACTAGACAAAAGCAGATAGAACAGGAATCATATTGGCTCTCTTTCTGTCTTTTAAAAGTTACATATGCCTCTGCTCCAGCCATAGCCAGATTAGCGGCATAGGCATCTTCTGAAGAAAGTGCATCCCATTTATCTATATTTATTATTATCTATATATGTTATCTAAATTTAGTCATTAACTGAAGACAGGCGAATTGCCGGCCTGTGGTTCGTGTCTGCCTCCATTGGTTACAGTCAGAATTTACCTGTCTTAGCTACCTTCAGATGGCTGAAAGCAAGTGAGTTGAACCACTCTGGTCAGTTAGTCTGTTTCTGATAACCAGATGCTACCTGGTATGCACATTGGCCACCTTCTTTTTTTGAAGATGAATAAACAAGTAGTTTCTTGCTGTGTTATATGTTGCATATATGTAAATAACATATATGCATATATATTATTTATTCTTCTTCTCTGCCCAGTTTATTTTTCAATACAAATTAAAGGCGTATTCCTGTCTTTAACTGCAAAATACCTTGGGTTTCAGCCATTCAGTGTATTCATTGTGTTTTGTCTGCTTATTTGCTCTGCGAAGAGGACCATCAGCTCACTCATTGCATTGATACTCCTGAATCGCTACATCATCAGGTTGTATTTTTCCAAAAGTTTCCATTTTCTGAGGAGGGTAGTGAAGTAAACCAGCGTTATAAAAGAGAGGCCTTTCTGCCTAATATGTCTCTATACATTATGTAAAAATGAAATGAAGATAGTTCATTGCCATTTTTCTGATTCATTTTGTTGCTCCAATGGCTTTTTTTAACACGTTGTCTTATAATTTCATTTTAGATGCTTGAAAGTTGTGACTGGTTTTCTTTTCCCAGCTGCTGTTAATTCTTCTTGTCACTGATGGTTTTTATCTTCATTATCAGTCTGGCCTATGAAGTCACTCTGCCTGTAGAAAACAAGTTTGTCAGTTAAATATTTTTGCTAATCAAGGTCTGCACAAGATGTTTCGATCTCCCAGGAAAAACACACATGTGCCTCCTACCGAGTCATAGCTAACTCATTCAAGGAGCCAGAAACTGCTGGGCCAATGTGGTACTGGGCTTACTCCAGCCCTAGCTGAGACATGGAGCAGGACAGACCCACTGTGATGCAGAAGACATCCCAGGTGTGCATAATGGTGTGCTTTCGCTGGTGTGCCTAAGAGAGAAGGCAGAAAGGCAGGAAGGTAGGGAGGCAGGAAGGAAAGAAGGGAGGAAGGAATTAATAAATGGAACGATAGAGGGAAGGAAGGA
>VXAV01011907.1:986616-997943 GCA_013399715.1 Alectura lathami
AAAAAAAAAAAAAGGGCTGGATTTGATACCCTGTGCAGGTATTCCCTTGTATTTAATAAAGCAATGAGTTTGATGCTTGAATAGTCCAGCGACTCTGAAGGCAAATCACGGCTTGGTTTGCTTTCCACTCTTTTTAAAACTTTCCAATGGATCTTTAATTTCCACCTCGGCAATATAACAAATCCTTAATTTAATATCTCATCTGAACAATCTGACTTCTTATAGTGCAGTAGCTACCCCTACCACTCCTAGCACTGCACTGCACTATCTGCACTGGGGATAAGCACCATCAACTGACTCCAGCATGGTCTCAGCCAAGAGTAGAAGTGACTGAGAAATGGTGATACTAGAAATATATTGGCCTAGTGCTATTCTGGTAGCACCTCCACTATTTTAGAGCTAAGTTACCTTTTGCAAACTTTCAGTTAAAAAAGAATTTCAGATGAAAATATTTGCAGGTTGTGACAGCTCAAAAGAGGTTTTTTGCCACTGCCTGGGAGGTGATGGTCTTGAGCTCTTCCTCAATATTCAACACAACATTTTGATTTCTTTCATCTAGAGATTCCTGGATTTACTTTATATGATACCTACTAATACTTTTGGTTATATATATTCAGTAGTTATTCGAATTCACTAAACAAAAGAAGCAATTTATAATCCCGCTAATGGGAAAGAAAAGGGTTCTGATTTGACCAGGAGAGCTGAAAATGTATTTGTAGTATATCCTTGCATATCCTCTCAGAGAATCAAGATATTTTGCCACATACTACTTAGAATCAGGTGTAGAGTAAGCTTCTTAAGTACAGAATTCCATGGGAAAATGAATGATTTCTCAGTTCCAAGAGATTTTGCTCAGAAGCTGTACAATAGGGATTTGGAGCAGATTTTCAGAAATATGGAAAGTAAGCATTGATACATCCTTAAAACTTGCCTCATATATTAGTGCAAAATTTTATGTTCCTTTTTTTTTTTTTTTCCTATTTATTTTTTAGCTCTGTAGCTTCATAAAACATTGAGTTGGTCAGTGATGTGCAGAAAGCATCCAGCAATTGGCAAGACCAGACCACATTTTTATCAATGTTTTCTCCATGCGACTTTAACTCAGGCATCTCACCTGTGAATGCCACAGTTAATTATATGAGAGGCTGATGTTTGAGGTCAGTTCTCTGCTTTGTTCAGTTCTTGCTCTTTGTACACAAGTCACACAAAGACCTTATGACTGTCAGGAATTCCTTGAAGTAAGTATAAGCCTCATATGCTAACAGCAAAAGCAATAGAAGTGTTCAATGTTCTTCTCTCCAGAAGGTCTCTACATATTCCTCCTAGAGCCATTTTTCTTATTTTATGGTCACAGAAGGAAACTTTTCCACTTCTGCAGGGTATCTCCTAGAACTGTATAGTTCTTATGACATTGCCATAAGGTTTTCATAATGGTACGTCTTAACTTCATTCACAGTGCATCTTGTAGAGGTTAAGGTAGCTCTACATGATGAGATATGACCAAAGCAAAAGATGCCTTGCAAAACACTGAATGACTTGCAGTGCAATTATGAAGTAAATAAGAAGTATGATGAAAAATGACAGTTGTAGTTATAACAGTAATAATCTGTCAGAAGAAAATAAAAGAACCAGTCGTGATTGAAGATGAATCTGTGTAACTGACAGGTAGGTTTTTTTTCTCTTGTTCATTCCCTTTCAAATTTGCTCATAGAGCTAGAGGCAATAAACGTGGAGCCCTCATAGTGCCAGAGACCAGAATCACATTGTAACAGTTAACTCTAGATGTGAAAAGTAATATACATATCAAAAGAAAATGTTGAAACTTGAAATTATTACCTTCCCTTTGTCATATGGAGAGCAATTTTTCCTTCACTGAAAAAGGATTACGAATGTTCTTTAAATGAAACTTTCCCTTTTCCCCAAGTTTATCAATTATACATTTTGAACACTTGGTAAAGTCCAAGGGGCTTATTAAATTGTGTGGGAAGATTCAGAGGATAATTCCCATTTCTTTTTCCAAGACCTGCTAATTGTTGAAAGCATCTGAGCCTGCTACCCGATGAAAATTAAATTCTTGAAGACATTTACCAGCATTTTGAGATATTTATCCCTTACACTATTTTTTTTTTGTCCCTTTAATCAATCAGAATGACAACACTACTTAAACTCTGATCATTTCTATATATTGTTCTTTCACATCCTGTGCACAACACTGTGTACAGTATTCCAAATCATGTTTTATCAATGCTAAAACAAGGATTATATTGGGTGGCTTACAGGAGTTTTTCTCATGTATTTTATTACAGTTCCCTCTTTTTGCAGCTTTCTTTAACTGTGGCTTAGGTTAATGAAACACTACTTTCCAGTCAGTCATTTCTCTTGCTGCATTTTGGTAGACAATTACTCCTAAGCGTAAATGACTGTATCTGTCCCTAATGAATCACATAATCTTCCTTCAATTTGTAAAAAGAATTCAGAATTTTGCCCCTGTCTTCTCATGGGCCTACAGCTGTCTTTGCTGTTCTCCTGCAATTCACATGATGTATACAAATAAAAATAGAGATCGGTATTAAATTCCAGATAGATTTCTGCAGAATCTGAAACGGTAATTACTCTGCAAATACAGTTCTTCATGAACTTTCAAACTTACGGTGTAATCCAGGCTGTCTGGCTGAAATTCACATCAAACTCAAAGGCATCTACTCTCCCCCTTTAAACAAAAATCTGCACCTTGTCATAGCCAGTTATGGCTCATTTTCACTGCTCAATTTGTTCTACACAAATACATGTGGGCCATTAGCCTTGTCTCTTATAACTTAAATGCTTATGAATCCATGGATATTTCTCAGAAATGTTGATCCATGTGACTTCTTGAGGTCAGAGAGAGAGTCAGTGTCACCACTGGGGTTAAATTTAGGAAAGTCTAGATGTTAATCTTGTTCTCAAACCACAATTGTGCCCTGCTTAAAGTGAGAGGTTAAGTAAGGAATTCAAGACTTGTTTGGAACTGTTAGGCTGAACACTGAATACATAACGAGCAAAAAGAAAAGAACAAATTTACTAAACTTGAATATTCAGTCCAGTGCTGGTGGATTGAACTCCAAAATTTTCTCACTTTTTATCCAAGGTGAATCAACCCAAAAAGTAATTACAGCAGGAAGTAGATTTTGTAAGTACAAGTCAGATAATAAATCAAGAGACTTTTTACAGGAAATTATTTGAGTCCAGAATTCAAATGCAAAATTCTACAGGTCAATAGCAAATGTCATAAAAACTTCAGGACATACTGACTGAGCAGCTGTGGAGAAAACAAAGGAGGGAAAAAATGAAAAGATCACAGCCCCTTCCTTTGAAAAGGTATGTAGAATAAGACAGGACAGGATAGGATAGAAAATAGAAAATAGAAAATAAAGTTGAAAGGGACCTTCAAAGATCGTTGACTCCAACTGCCTGACTACTTCAGGGTTAACCAGAAGTTAAAGCTAATTAGTGAAGGCATTATTCAAATGCCTCTTGAACACTAAGAGGCATGAGGTATCAATCACCTTGCTGGGAAGCCTGTTCCAGTGTTTGACCACCTTTATGGCATAGAAAGTTTTCCTAATGTCCAGCTTGAACTTCCTCTGGCACAATTTTGTACCATTCCCACATGTCCTGTCATTGGTTCCCAGAGAGAAGAGACTGGCACCTTTCTCTCTGTTCTCCCTCCTCAGGAAGCAGTAGAGAGCAAAAAGGTCATCTTTTAGCCTCCCTTTCTCAAGATTAGGCAAACCAAGTGTCTTTAGCCTCTTGTTGTGATTTATCCCAACAAGAATCTACGCACCACACAGCCTTTTGCTCGCTTACCCCCTTCCCAGTGAGCTGGGGGAGAGAAACAGAAAAAAAAAAGTAAAACTCATAGGATGAGATACAAACTATTTACTAAGACAAAAAAGGAAAAAAGACAGTAATAACATGTATATTTACAAAATAAGTGTTGTACAATGTAATTGCTCACCACCCACCAACCAATGCACAGCCTATACCCAAACAGAGGGTGCGCTCCTGCCAAATCCCCTCCACTTTTAAAATTCTCATGATGCCATATGGTGTGGAATGTCCCTTTGGCCAGTTTAGGCCACCTGTCCTGGTTCTGTCCCCTCTCAGCTTCTTGTCCCCCTTCGGCCCCCCTCGCAGGTAGGATAGTATGAGAAGCTGAGAAACTGAAATGTCCTTGGCTCTGTGCAGCACTGCTGTGTAACAAGTAAAACATCTGTGTGTTATCAACGTTGTTTTTCTCCCAAAACCAAAACATAGCTTATCTTAGCTATCTCTGTATATTCGCACTCTCTCCCATAAGAGTGCTTGCTGCAAGGATGACGTGCCAGTTCTGGCAAGACACCAGTTGCTGTTGGGACCTGCATGTGTGAGTGAACCTGGTGCCAGCTCCTGGAGTCAGGCTGGGGGTGTAGATCTGCAGCCTGTATCAGCTGCTAGACTGATTGTGGACCTAGCATCAGCTACTGGAGCAAGTGAGGTCTTCTGCTCCCAGCCATGGGGCAGGAGTGGTGTGTGCTCCCAAACCAGCTACTGGAGGATACCGGTGCGAGCAGGGTGAGTGCAGGGCTCTGCACCAGCAGTTGGAGTGATGTTGCCAGTCACAGCCCATGGGCCTGGTGCCAGCTGCTGGAGGAGGACAAATGCCTGCATCTTCCTCAGCCTGCTGTGTGTGGACAGTCACTAGCAAAATTTAAGCTGGACTAGATAACAAGTAGGTGACCCATGAAGTGGGTGAGAGGGTCAAGGATCCATGTCTTAAATTAATATTTTAATTTATTAACTTTTCAGAGAGGTCTAAAGATCTTTGCATTCCAGCATCACGGATGAGGAAAAATTAAGAGATGAAGAAAAACTATCGGTAACAAAACTTCAGAGAAGGACTAGTCTTAATACAAACATACAAAAAACCATTTTTGCTTGTATAATATGTAATTGGCAGGAATTTAATTTTGATCCGGTTTAATAAGATTTAAAGGTTGTATATTTTAGCTTTCTTCAATATGAGAATTTAGGCTGGGCTGGAGTTTTGGCATAGAAGTTAGCTTGTTCATTTTTTTCTGAGCCAGTTCTCCCATTTGCAATAAAGAAGCAGAACTTTGCACTCTAGATCTTTGACTTTGCTGTGACTACAATAATCTGAAAGTGAAGTTCTCAAAGTGACTGCCAGTACAGGACACATTTATTGTTGTAAAATAGTAGAGAAAAAAGGAAAGATGTACTTGAAGTGGAGGTGCAAAGGAGAAAGTAAATAGCAATAAGCCATACCCTTTGAAAAGAACTGTAGTTTCTTTTCAGTTGGGCCATATTTTCTCCCAGAAAGAAAGTGGTCTCAGTTCAACATTTAGCAGCTTTGAAATAAGTGTTACAATTCTTCTGCAGCTGCTTTATCTGGTCTTAGTACTGATGCTGAAGTTGTGCATGTGAGAGGGTGTGCATTAAGAAGAGGAAAGAAGTGGCAGTAATTTGTTAACCAGAATTTGCTAGAAAAGCATTTTCTTATGCTTGTATTTCCTGCAGAGAGGTGTTTGAAATTTGTCTTTTATTCCAAGTTTCCTGGACTAACATGTGCAAAAAGAAAATTTTGTAGGGAACACTGATCTGCATTATGCCATTAGCAAGAATTTGCTGTCACATTGCACAAAATAACCTAGTTACCGTCTTACAGAAAACATGCAGTTGGTTTTTACTTTGAAATGAGAATCACATCAGCAAGCATGCATGAAAAAGAGGAAACAACCATGTTTTATTCTCAACCATTATTAACTGTGCGTATTTCTGCAGTGCAACGGGAAATACAAACAATTGGTTATGACCTACAAAAAAGCCCTTCAGTGCATCACTCGTAGTTTTTGTAACTGGCACATCAATTCATCAAACAGTTATTCATATACTTGGAGAGCTACTGCTAGAAATAAGTGTGTTCGTATAAGCTAGAATTCTTTGCTTATTGTACATTCATGTTATATTATAAATAGCAAATCCATATACAAGTAGGTAAAAAAAAAAAAAAAAGAAAAAAAAAGAAACACAGGCTTTCTAATCACCTTTGTTTGCTGACACACTCATTAATCCCCAATGGTAATTTTTTTGCTGTGATATCAAGATACAATTGTGATTGTAACTGTGAATTCATTTTAGAAGATGAACAGCTAGAAATCATGATGGAGTGTCCATTTACACGTGATTACTGTGCCTGGATATTTAGCAAAAACAAGAGAGGGAAATATAAACCGATAAAAGAAGTATTATAAGACATCAGAATTAGTTTAGTTTCTGTCAAGATACTCAGAAATTTACATAGATAGTTACTAAAATATAAAAATGAGATGGAAGTCAATGGAATTACTGCAATTTACACTAGCTGAGCATGTGGATCTATATATACAGTTAAATACACCCTTCCTGAATAACAATAGTAATTTCCTTGCAAAATCTGCAACAACTTCTAGCAATTAGAGTAAGAGACCATGAGTCAGACCTCCTGAGATCTATTCCGAGCCGAGCTAGTACTGCACTCAGCCTGTGTGTGTGTGAGGACAGTTTTCAGAAATGCTGGACACCCACGACCCCAACGGAAGTCAAGAAGAACTGAAGAGCAGCCTGAGGGAAAATGAGGTCTTTGTTTTCTTACAATTCTCTGCCGCCTGTGAATGCTATCCACGCTATTCTCCACCTTCTGAGGTTCATAATTTGTTTGTTTGAAGCTTTTCCTTGTCATTCATCCAAATCTAATGATTTATTCCAAGAAAACAGACCCTCAAAATGTGAAAAGGATGCATTGGAATGATTTTGTATCAGAATAATAATATTTGCAAGTGAAATACAGAGCAACAGTAGATTTCATGGTAGTAAGAGAATACTTAAGATATAATTACTCTATTCTTGTGAAGAGTGGTGAGAATTTCACAAATGCACATATTTAATTAGATTTCTTCCTCAGCTTCAGTCTAAGCGCTATTTTTAAAATGTCAGACAACATTGCCCTTCCTAGGGTCAATTTTAGTCATTTTCCCTAAAAATGCCCATCAAAACAGTTCTGAGAAAATACAGGTATGGATCAACTGGAAAACCACTAGATCTTGTTGGAAAAATGTTTTATTCACATTTCAGGGTGTTTAAGTCTGTATTTGTGTTTCATCCTGCAAACTGTAGGTAAAAAGCACTGATTTGCTTGGATAATTATTACACATATTTCAAGCAGTTACAAAATGAACTGTTACAGGAACAGTTTTCTCCGTCTGCCTGTGAGGATCTGCAATGGTGCATCTGTGTCATGTGCTGCCGGGTGTCTGGTAGAGGGAAGAAAACACAGGGTCTGGGAATATAAAGAAATTGCAAAAAAGAAAAAAAAAAAAAGTCTCTTCACGTATTTGTGGACAAAATTTATTCTCTGAACTGTTCCCTAATAACTCCACTATCATTCCCTGCAAGAGCTTTTTAGTTTTACAGAGCAGCTGATGAACATTGTGCAAATAAGCCAAATTCCACTGACAGAGTAATGGGGCATATCTTTCAGCATGTGAAAATGTAGTGAGACTGGGGAAGAGAGCATAACAAGAATTTCCAGACCTGATTTCTATCCTAGGCTCTGCAGAAAATATATTTTCTGTCTGACTTGGGATACTTCAGTTTCTCATACTGTTCAGCTTCCAAAGGGAAAATCCAGAAATGCTCAGACATGCTTTGTGGGGCTTTGTGAATGTCGGTTAAATGTTAGACAGACTAGAATAGTGAGTGTAAAGAAAGATCTTGCAGATTGTAAGTGATGTACTTGAAAGCTGGGCCCAAGTACTGGCCCAATGTCAGGAGGAAGTCAGGATGCCAACGCATCCAACTGGTGCCACAGTTTCAAAGGATAAACATCGTAAAAGCGTGAGTAAAATGTTCAGTCCATCTCCCTGTCTCACAGGTTAATGATTTTGAATGCTCAAGAGGGAAATCTGGACTGCAGATAGGGTCACTGGGGTTTTTACCATTAACCTCATTAGCACCAGATTTCAGCTCAGTCTGTTTCTGCAGCTTCTGTAATTCTCCTAGTGCTGGTTGCTCCCTTCCTTATCACCCCTGTGCGCTACTGGCTATGTGTCAGTGAGATCGGAAGGCATGATTGCCTGTTTGGTGTTATCCCAGGGCAAATATGAAGTAATTGAATGTACTCTCTTTCAATAAAGTTAAAATTATCTGCTTCTTTTTCAAAACTTGCTACTTTTCTTCACTGCTTGCTGTAGTGTTCTGGGAAGACTAGGCACAAATTATGCGTTTATGTTTACCAAGACATGTACAGGGAGAGTTCTTTGCTGCAGAGGGAAAACCACTTTCTCTTTGCTGTGGAAATGTCATGAGTGTTTTCCTGTGCCACTCATCTTAATGATGAGGTGAAGCACGTCAGTGTACCCCTTCCCTCCCCATCTGCTTGGAGATACCATACTCCTCTGCCCCCATTGCCCATGCTTCCCCTAGAAAGAAGGAATACAGTGGTACTTTAACGTTTGCTTGCTTTACTGACAGTCAAGCCACAGTGACTTTGCAACTGTTAGATCAGTGCAAACACTTGGTAAAAGAAAAATGTCTCAGTGACAGGTCCAGAGCAGAATTATGTGGTATTTGACCTTTCAGTGACATTTTTGTAGAACACTGCCTTGTAAAATCTATTGGGGAACAATCATCCATATTACTTGCTTTGATTCTGGGCTTCTAGTTCAAGTACAAGCGTAAAATGTGTTTCAGATGACGCTGGTACTGGTTATAGCGATATTCTGTGCAGAGTACTCATTGTTCTCAGGTTGCAGAGAAAAAAAATGAGCAATTCCACACCAGGCAATCAGAAAAAGGTGGCTTCAAAAGGTGCTGCACATGCAGAATTGACTCCTAGATAAAAAGTGAGTGACTGATCTTTGTCATGCATTTGAGCAACATAGTTTCCACTAACCCTTCATATAACAATTTTCAAAAAATGAGACAAGCCCCTAAATGACCACCCTGTAGATAGGTCAATGTTGAAATTGATTTCAGTAGTTTATTTACAAGTATAAATTCAAGCATCCTCACTATACAGTCTTCTCAGTCACTTTCCTGTATCAAGCTTTACTGTTTTCTCCAACCAATTAAATGCTTAGACTTCTGTCAGAGACACAATTTTGCCTATTAAATAGATTATTTCAGTGTATACTTAAGGGAAGAATCAAAAAAACATCCATGCATCTTCCAGATTATGAACAGCTCTGGAATAATAGCACTCACACTTTAGTACTTTTTGGTCAGCAGTGATGTCCTGGTTGTATTTAGGGGGATTCAGAAGAAAGCTCAGTGGTATTTATGGGTTCAGCAGCTCAAGGAGTGAAGATGTAAAAATAAAAGTGGATCTTGGCAGAAGGGCACATGCATCGTTCTTTGTAATTTCTTATTTAACAGTTAGAAACTACTTAATGTGTACTTAACTGTTGCTCTGAACAGCAGCAATAACTAAAGCAGTGCTTACAAGCACATTCAGGTGCTCTGTCTCTCATTAGAATGACATCTTTCCCTTATTTGCCAGGGAGGTTTATCACAAGGTATCCAAGATCCACTTTGAGTAAAAGAAGCAGCACTTTTCACTCCAGCACAGTAAGTCTCAGCTTTCCTCACCTCCATGCATCCCACACCAACAACTAAAACAGACAGCATTAATGAGCCAGGCAAGTGTAGGAAGGTGACCGTACCTGTCTGCAAATCCCTCCAGCAATCACCTCCTGGAACTGGAGAACAGCAGCTGGCAAAGAGGAAAATCTCCTGAGCTAGTCACGGTCTAGAGGACAGAGCTGAATGATGAAAGGAACAAAGTCATTTAAGGGATTTGCTCCGTGTAGTGGTTAGACAGTTCAGCTGCTGTTCATTGTATTGGAAACAGATGCCATAATATTACATTCACTTCAAGAGTACATAATGATTAAAGCATTTTCAGTAATTAGGAGATTCAATTAAAGGCAATAAACCAGGTGATCTACACTGCAATTAGGACAGAAAAAAGGTAGTGCTTTTCTTTAGTCTTTTTTTTTTTTTTTGTGTGTTTGGAGTAGGTTGGTGTTTTGGAGATGTATCTGAAAGAATGGCATTTTGGAAGGAATGGAAGTAAAAAGAAGGAAANTTTATTTTTTTTTTTTGTGTGTGTGTGTGTGTGTGTAAAGCAATGATCAGAAATGACTCAGTCCTTTGTTTTTGTTATTAACCAGACTGTACAAGTGGAAATAACTACTAGGCTGGCCTTGGTAAGGAGGGATGTACATGCTATTTTCAAAACTTAAAGGAAGTGGGCCAGAACACTCTGGGCCAGGATGCTTGGTTTTTTTTTTTGTTGTTGTTTGTTTGTTTGTTTTTTTGTTTGTTTGTTTCTTGTTGAAATCTATAAGGCATTACTGGCATTCCCTATCTAAGGATTTGTCTCAGTGGGTGCAAGTGAAATATTGCTGGATTAGAATAGACACACAGAGCGTTTATCAAAGACGCAGATGACTGCACAAGGTGAAGAGCAGTGAAGAATAAACCCTTAGTCTAAGGGATGTTTGAAAATACTGTTTTAATATGGCTTATCTCTGTCTATCCTGTCAGGCTAAACAGGGTGCAAAACAGTTATTCCGTAGCCATATTTTTGTGCAGTTTGAAAACAAATTTTGAAGCCTAGGGGAAGCAAAGCCTTTTGGACTCTGATCAATAACAGGATTTAACTCAAAATCTCTTCCAAATCCCATTTATTAACCCCTCACTCTCAGAGTGATAGAAGTACAATTGATAAGGGCAGTTGTAAAAGAATATTTCCTTTTCCCTAATGTTGAATTATAGATTCTTTCTTGAAATTGATTCAAGGAAAGAACTTCATAGAAGAATATTTCATAGAAGAATGCATTTCTTACAAAAAAANTTTAACTGAGATTTCAGTCAGAAATTTATTAAAAAAAAAAAAAAAAAACACAACTCTCTTCATAGAAATATTCTAGAGAATATATTCCAAATGGCATGGTTACAATATGCTTTATCAGATGCATCCAGAACAATTTGAAAACTGTTATTGATATCAGAATTATCAGAACTGATTTGTAGCCAAACAAGGAAGACTTACTACTTGGAAATTGAAAGGATGTGTTGAAGTCTGAATTCCGCTTCTTAAAATTGCGTAACAGAACAGACAACACACATATGAGCTTGGAGGTTAATGACAAGCTGTGAGAATTTGCCAAGCCCTTTGAGGATGGAATTCACATTAAAAAAAAAAAAATGTATTAGTGTAAACTTAGCACAGGAATTCAAAAAAAAAA
>VXAV01011907.1:1006884-1017620 GCA_013399715.1 Alectura lathami
ATTAGTGTCATTTTACTGTGTTGTAGGTTGAACTATGGAGCATAAGTCTCAAGATGGAAGTCAGATAAAATCCCAATTTTCTTTAAAATTCTTAAGAATGAGATTTCAATTACAGACTACAGGCAAGACCAGTCAGCAAGAGTTTGGGGTAGGAGGAGACAGAGGTGGCTTACCACAGTTGTTTCAGTCTTTTAAATCTAAATATGTACTGTAAATGGAAGTTGGAGACAACCTGGAGAGACAGCAATTTCTAATGTGGAGATTCCCAGCTTGAGTTCAGTAGGTGTTCTTTTTATATATATAAACAGAATAAATCACTCTCTGAAGCTATGTCTCTCCTCTGACTGTAAACAAGATTTAGACATTCTGACTGTTGAACAACATCGACTTCTGATGCCACAGAGATTATGTGGGAGAGCCATTTCAACAGACTTTTATCTTTCACAGCCCTGTTGAATACAGGTGCAATGCAAATACGCTTGTCTTTGCTTTCACAGGCCATCACAGATGCAAAAGAGAGAGAGGAAAATGTTTGTGTGAAGGAAAAGAACTGCAGTACCCAAATCACCACAACTGTGTTTTTATGGATCGCTCCATTACCACATGAAAGAAATTATCATTCAAATTTCACCTAGCTCCTGAATGCCTTTTTTACTGACTTCAGTGATTATCAGAATAATCTCTGCAGTGGTTTTCATAAAACAAATAAATAATAAGAGATCATAAATATTTAGTGGATTTACACACTCTCATGTACGCCAATAAGAATCTGACACGCTACGTGAAGCAAACACGATCTAAATTAACACCTTTTTAACAAAATATAAAATATTCATCATCCTTCTCATATCCTCGGTTCTCTTTAAATATTTAACTTTTTTTTTTTTAAAGCATATAAGGTAATGCTGTAAATTAACATTTGTCCTTAGACACCTTTCCTATGAAAGGAGGAACCTTTCTCCACCAAAGAGAACTAACTCATGGCCAAAAATAGAAACTGGCACGGGAATTTCAGCCCCCTGTTGCAAAGCCAACATAGAATAAGATCTGTGCAAAAAGGCTGAGAACTCCTAGTTGTACCTCTGAGCTGCTCGAAGGCACGGTGGATGAAAGCGAGTCACTCTCTGTGAACTATTCAGCTACTGAAATGTGAGATAAGGCTGGTGTATGATGAAGAACTTTCAAGACATTAAATAACTGCTCATGCTTGAAATCCTGCCATGGGAAGTGATCTGGCAAGAATTACAGCAGATATTTGTAATTAGATATTTTGGTATCCTGGTTAGCCCAGAATGTTAGAATGAATAAAATCAGCTGGTGGAATTCTCATTTTGATCTGGTCCCATGATAATCTTTTAGATGTAGGCTCTTTCTTCCTTTGAGAAGATTTGAAAAAGGCATTTCCTTTACTACTGTGGACTCACAGAACCTTTACACTCAAATGGAAAAGAACCATTGAGCCATAAATACTGCCCACATCCCCAGCTCCCTGAATTTACTCCTTCAACTATTCCAGCTACAGTCTTGGCCCAATAACATTCCCTGGGGAAGGAACATGGCCTTCATGCTTCTGCTTTACAGGTGAATGGCAAAACAATAGACTAGAGAGAAAGCCTCATCATTGCCAACTGTGAAAGAATTGCTGCAAATGAATGAAACACTTTGAAACACACTGAAAACACTCTGTGGAGGTGCTGTGAGCAAACAAAGGCCTGAAAGGCTATTCACATGGGGTAGAAGTACAATACAGGACAGAGACAGGAATCTCAGTCGGTTATACAAGGACAAAGCAAAAAGTACCTACCTTTTACAAATTCTCTATTCTCCAATCCACTGACCAGCCCCTGAGCCAGTGAAACTTTCTGGGTGAAAATTTTGTTGGAACAGGAAGGTACCCAAGAAAAATATATTTTCATTAAATATATATATACTTGGATTAAGATTTACAGTGAAAAGTAGAAGTGAAGTCTATTTAGTCCTGATTCTATGCAAGACTGCAGTTCAACAACTGTTAACAAATGGAGTTAATGCAACTTTGAAATGTGAAAGTACCTTACAAGAAAATAAAGTAAATAGATAAAAATACAAGCACATCAGATAATTTCAGTATCTGCAAGAATGGAGACTGAACATGAAAGCTAGAAACAGCAGTTGTTTAGAAAACTAAATTTGAGAACTCAACAGTTCACTTTTTCAACTGTCTCAAAATCAAGTGCCATGGTTACATTCAAAAGTTTTGTAAATCTTAACAGTGACAGATGCCCTTCATATGCTATCAGGAGAGCTAATAAAACTGGTTAGCACACACAGCTTAGTCTCTTTGAGGCACTGCTTGCTAGAGCCTTCAAATCTTATCTTTCTCTCTCTTTTTGAGTCTACTCTGACAGATTCAAAGTACTTATCAGAAGAAAAGCTGGTTAAAAATGAAACAGTATCATAGGTTCAGCTGCAATAGTGTTAATAACATACCCATGTTTTGGTTATTGTCAAGTGATGGGTGCAGGGCCAGAACCAGGCCACTCAGCAGGGCAGAGCCATTATAGCATGGGATGGGCAAAGACAGCTGGTCTGAATTAGACAAAAGGTTAGTCCATCATGTGGAGAACAATAAAGCTGTGGGGGAGTTGGCCAGGTGGTTGGCTACTGCTTAATGATTGCTGGGCATTGGTTGGTGAGATACTGGGTTCTACTGTTGCATTGCATCGCTTATGTCTATGAACAGTTACACTGTTAGCTGGTGTTAGACCCCAGGTGGCAAGTAACTGCGTTGTGGACATGTATTTTTATCATTGCATGTTCATTTCTATTTTATTTTATTTCGATGTAATAAATAGTTTTTATCTCAACCCATGTGTTCTATTTTGTTTTTCAGTTCTCTCTGTTGTCCCACAGGAGTGGAGTGAGTGAATGGCTGTCTAGTGCTGAGCTTCCTGGCAGATTAAACTACTACAAACAGAATCTTTATAACAGTGGTATTTCCTGTCTAAATTTGAATCTGGAACCAATGGCTTTATTGCATCCTTTTTTTTCGCGGGCAGTTGCACTGCAGAAGTCCAGGAGTAGCTGATGTCCACCTTGGTTTCCTTCAGTGGAATCTCATAGAAGGGATCTCTACTATTGCTGAAAACCAGATAATTGTAGGAATTTCTTCTATGTCAAGAACTTTCAAAAGTGATTTGTACTGGACCAAAAACTTTTAAAGGGAAAGAAGGCAGTTAAAGAATGACAAAGATGTACACCTGTATTATAGACCCTATCATACCCTGGATTATATAACTGATAATCATAGAATCATAGAATGGCTTGGGTTGGAAGGGACCTCAGAGGTCATCTAGTTCCAACCCCCCTGCCGTGGACAGGGCTGCCAGCCACTAGCTCACCAGATCAAACTGCCCAGGAACCCATCCAGCCTGGCCTTGAACACAGCCAGGGATGGGGCAGCCACAACTTCTCTGGGCAGCCTGTTCCAGTGCCTCACCACTCTCTCAGGGAAGAATTTCTTCCTGATGCCTAACCTAAACCTCCCCTCTTTCACTTTTAGCCCATTCCACCTGGTCCTACCATTATCCACCTGTGTAAAAAGTCAGTCCCCCTCCTGCCTGTAAGATCCTTTCAAGTACTGGAAGGCCGCAATGAGGTCTCCCTGGAGCCTTCTCTTTTCCAAGCTAAACAATCCCAACTCCCTCAGCCTTTCCTCATAGGAAAGGTGCTCCAGCCCTCTGATCATTTTGGTGGCCCTCCTCTGGACCCGCTCCAACAGCTCCACATCCCCTCTGTACTGGGGGCCCCAGGCCTGGACACAGTACTCCAGGTGAGGCCTTACAAGGGCAGAGTAGAGGGGGACGATCACCTCCCTCTCCCTGCTGGCCACCCCTCTCTTGATGCAGCCCAGGATGTCATTGGCCTTCCTGGCTGCAAGAGCGCACTGCCGGCTCATGGCCAGCTTTTTGTCGATCACAACACCCAAGTCCTTTTCCGCAGGGCTGCTCTCAAGGAGTTCTTCTCCCAGCCTGTACACACACCTGGGATTGCCCTGACCCAAGTGCAACACCTTGCACTTGGCCTTTTTGAACCTCATCAGGTTCTCGTGGGCCCACTTTTCCAGCCTGTCCAGGTCCCTCTGGATGGCATCCCTTCCTTCAGGGGTATCAACTGCACCACTCAGCTTGGTGTCATCAGCAAACTTGCTGAGGGTGCACTCGATCCCACAGTCTAAGTGGTCAATATAGATGTTGAAGAGCACTGGTCCCAAGACAGACCCCTGGGGGACTTCGCTCATGACCAGCCTCCACCTGGACATACAGCCATTGACTACAACCCTTTGGCTGTGACCATCCAGCCAGTTCTTTATCCAGCGAACAGTCCACCCATCAAATCCGTATCTCTCCAGTTTAGAGATAAGGATATGGTGTGGGACCATGTCAAAGGCCTTGCACAAGTCCAGGTAAACCACATCCGTTGCCCTCCCTTGGTCCACCGATGCCGTCACTCCACCATAGAAGGCCACCAGATTGGTCAGGCACAACCTGCCCTTGGCGAAGCCGTGCTGGCTGTCTCGGATCACCTCCTCATCTCGCATGTGCCTTAGCATCTCCTCCAGGAGGATCCGCTCCATGATCTCCCAGGCACAGATGTCAGGCTCACCACCCTGTAGTTCCCCAGGTCTTCCTTTCTCCCTTTCTTAAAAATGGGAGTGATGTTTCCCTTTTTCCAGTAACCGGGACCTCGCCTGACAGCCACGACTTTTCAAATATGATGGAGAGCAGCTAGGGAACTACATCAGCCAACTCCTTCAAGACCCTGGGATGCATCCCATCCCGCCCCATAGACTTGTAGACATTCAGTCTCAAAACTAAACAAAAACATCTATAGTATGCATTTAAAGAGGAGAAGTTTAGAGTTCCTTAGATAAAATATTGAGAGATTTTTTGTGGAGTCCTATTAAGGTGGAAGGTACAATTTCAGTCAGGAGGTGGATTTGTCTTAAGGAAGAGTAGAAGGTCAACTTTCTACAGAAATGGGAAATTTGCCATAATTATCAATGATAAAATACTTACATTTTCATGGCATAACTGAATAAAGTTCCCTTAGATTGGTAGACCTAAGAAACACTTGATGACATAACTACTCCAAATGAGCTACAGAATTTGTGTGTAGTTTAGCTTACGTGTGTGGCAGGTCCAGAATTCTCTGCAGACAAGTGTTACTGGAATACTCTTTCTCACCTGTAACACCAGTGGCACCTAAAGCAGGAGTAGCTGGGAACTGAGAAGCAAAGACAGGATGTGGAGAAATGCCTTCCAAGATATTGAGAGTGAGGGCATAATAACTAATTTCTTACCACTGCTCCAGGGAAAAAGGCACTGAGTTTCTGAAAGGTTGATTGAGTGTGATAGCAAAAGACGAGTTGAGGTATCTCCTTAAGCTTCTACAGGTCGTCATTTTATTTTTTGCCTCACTTTCCATTGAGCACCAGTTTCACCCCATCCAGACAGCTTTTATAGAAAGAAAATTCACTGAGTAGCCAAGGAGATCTTTGGCTCTCAAGGGAGCAGGAGATTCCCAGTGTGCCTAAACAAGGAAAAAACATCCTAGCCTTTATCCAAGGCTGTGAATAGATATGAAAGGAAGTTCGTAATAAGTTTAGACTGAACAAAGGCCCAGAGTCTAAATATTCATATGGATTTGCTCTTGATATCTTGTAGAGACTTCAGGACACATCTTCAGAAAGTAAGTTATGGTTTATCAACAGAAACAAGATTTATTTTTATTTTTTTTCCAAGATTGACTTGAAACATTTCTCCTCAACCTTCCATAGGCAGTTGTTATTTAAAGAAAAAAATCTGACTTCATATATTCCTCAATCTAATATCAATTTAGTGTGTGTACAGTCTCCATGGAGTAATTAGAGGAGGACCCTTATGGTACAGGAGTTTGTGGTTTGTTTTTTGTTTGTTTACTTTTGGTTTGTTTGTTTGTTTTGAGGAAAATTTTAGAGCTCAGGAAGAAATTCTTTACTGAGAGAGAGGGCAGCTGGAACAGGCAGCCCAGATAAGTTGTGGCTGCCCCATCCCTGGCTGTGTTCAAGGCCAGGCTGGATGGATTCCTGGGCAGTTTGATCTAGTGAGCTAGTGGTTGACAGCCCTGTCCACGGCAGGGGGGTTGTAACTAGATGATCTTTGAGGTCCCTTCCAACCCAAGCCATTCTATGATTCTATGAAAGTGAATAATGACATTACATTTTTGTGTCTAAATAACTAACCCATAGGGTGTCTGCTTTTGCTTTTCTGCACAAATATTTTAAGTGAATTATTCTTAAAGGAATTCTCACTAGGATTTGTTTACTAACATCTGTGAAAATAAGAACAACTACGTGTTTGAGTACTTCACAGTCTATGGGTGGAGGAAAGGTTTGGAAAAAACTAACTTCATTGTTTACTATAACTTATTCCTGCTTTTGTGAGTGCATGTGCTTCTTTGTTAGCAGTTTCTAGGCCAAATCTTCCTCCTATAATTCAAGAATATAATCAAGAGATGGCTGAGACAAAAGTATATTTCTTTAAAGGAACCGCAAAAGACAATATTCTAAAACGGAAGAAAGCATAAGAGCAGATGATTACCAAAACAAAAAAAGCAGAAAAAAAATTATCTTCAAAATAACCCCTTTGGCATAATGTTTATTTTGCTCTTTTAAACACATATAGTTCAGTAAAAGAGACAGTAGTGCCTGATTGGTCCTGACACAAAGCTCTCAGATGCACAAAACATTTTGGTAGTCTGACTGTCTCTTTTTGATTAGATCTGACAGATTATTAAAGTAATGTTATTTGATGGACCATGAGAGTAGGAATTAACAAACAATATCACAGTTAAAGACAAAAGATGCTTACAAGATGCAAAAAATGTTAAAGATTAAAGATGCTTCTTTCTATTAGTTATTTTCTTCTCTTTTCCATGCATATATTTTTCTTCCTTTTTTTTCATTATTTTTCCTTTCTTTCTTTTTCTTTTTTTTTTGTTTTTTTTTTTATTTTTTGGCTTCCCTGTTCCTTGAGGATGTGAAAGCAATTGAGATTGTATCACTTGTGTATGCTTGGCATACGTAGCAAGCTGGCAGCTGACAAGGTATCATCCTGGTCATGAACATCACTCTGAGATGTAGAGGGACACTGAACAATGTAATCTCATTTACTGTGGTCCACCCATTGGGATCATTTTGTATCAACTACAGGGAATAATTATCTGAAAGACAAAAGGAAATGACCAAGAAGATCAGCAGACTTATTTTGTTGTGTACAAGAACCCTGGGATGCATGATAGGCATTAAGCCTCCATTTCCACTCTATGATATAACAGGTAAACAGATGTACTGAGCCTTTAAAAATAAATCATACAGTAGAAAAGATGTGAGAAAACATCAAGGAAAGGAGTAGTGTGAGTGTATCCTTTATGCTGTAAGAAGTCTTCTTTTTCGTGCAGCCAACACTTAATACACCTGCCATGGCAATTATAGGAATCATGACTATGTGGAGTGATGATAGGGATACAGAACTAGGAAGCCTGCTGTAATAACGCATCTGTCATGCTTCTTCACGTACACACTCTGCATTCTGCTTACTGATTTTTCCTTCTAGCACTTATTTTTCTGATGCCAGCCTCCAAAGCTGTTCAAACTGCCAGCTTTTTAGGTAGGCCAGTAACAGTGCTCATTACCGTGAAAGTTGCTCGACACTTCTTATAACGCTTAACCAGAATCTAACTGTTGAATGGAGACAAAATGCAGTTCTGTGTGCTAATGAGTCAAGTGTCATGTAGAAAGAAATTCGATTTTAGCAGGCAATGGAAATTACTGCATAATACATGAGGACAAATGGACCATGCTAAAACAACCTGAATTACAATTTGAGTTGGGAATTTGCCACTTCAGTGACCCCCTCTGTGTTTTTATGTACTGCATTTGGATGTGTAGGATGGGAAGATGTGTGAGATGAACATATTTAAATTTGCATCCTATTTTATAACTACAATAAAGGAAATGTTAAGTCATTGGAGACAAAATCTTCCTATCTCTTCAACTCAATACATAACACTTGATTGTCTCTTTGCCATTCCTCACATGCTACTGTGGCTGCAAAAAAAGTGAAAACCACATAGAAAATACATGAGAGGTATGAAGATGCTGTGATCTGTGTTACTCATGCACAGTCAGTGGCCTCACAATAACAATGAAGCTAGCTTGAATTTGAGACAAGCAATGGATTAGATGACCTCTGTAATCAACATTATTTTAAAACATCATACTACCAAAATCTTCATTGTGCACCAAAGGAGTATGTGTTTTACATGCAGATCCTTTGCCTATAGGGTGTCAAGTGCTCAGACCAGCTCACTGCTGAGTTGTAGCTGCTCTTCTCACATCTTTATCAGTCCTGAGCTATTAAAAAAAGATTTTCAGTTGAGAAGAGCTCCTGAGATACAATAGGATACAATGCAGTAGGCCACTGAAAAAATCTCTCATTGCATTTCATGTCACTGTCAGTTCTAGGTATTGTTACCATGTTTTGAAACAGAGGGTCTTATTCCCCTCCTCTGGCAAGCTAGCATTGAAGTATATTTTGGGGAACTGAACTAGAAACATAATACAAAGTGACTGGTGATTACATATAATCTGGATCCCTGTTCAAGCAGAAAACTTTCATAGGACAAAAGTGTGTGCCATCAGAAGAGGGATATAAATAGCATCTTTACAAATGTCAGTTCCTTTGTGGCTTCACTTCACATCTGTTATCTGACATCAGCAATATTATTTAGTAGCTAATTTGACCATCTACTCTTACAATCTTTTAGCATCAGAGCTGCAACACTTTCATTATTGAACCTCCTTTAAAGAAAGAATGGAATCAAGAGGTGTCACAGGCCAGAACAATGCAGATTTATGCATACAGTCTGATCTTGCAGGACTTGATTTAATACCTACTAAATCCAATGTAAAGATTTCTAATCATCTAAGTAGGCAATGGATCAGACCTTTGATTTGTTAGTCTTTACCCCGGATAGATACATTTCAATGTCAAACCATCAAATGCAGTTAGTGCTCTGAATTCTGCCTGCCTGAGGTAACCTGCAATATCTCTTATGGTAAAACAAAAAATGTCCAGGGCATTGTTCTGAAGGGAGTCCAGACTTGGAACATCAAAGGCCCTTACATTTTTCAGCAAACGTTAACACTTCTAGTCTCTAACACTGCAGCCTGTTTTAACTTCATTGCTAGAAAAACAAAATAACATTTTTATTTGAAAGAAAGTTCCACCAGCCCTGTTATACAGGCTAGTTCCTTCCAGAACAGCTCTGTTTACTTCGGTTTGCAGTGATATTCACAACAGGCTCAATTTTGCTATATCCAGTCCCATTTGGGGAGAGTCAGTGAATGAAGAATCTCTTTCATCACTGAAAATGAGGGGTACATGAAAGAGACAGAAACATGAAGTAAAGGTAAAAGATAGAAATATAAGCAGTGAAGAAGAAGACATCTTCATGAGTGAGAATATTATCCAAATGGTATTTTTATTCTCATCTCTAGGTGCTAATTCTGTAAAGACATATTGTCAGAGTGAGCACTCTCTTTTAGACAAAAACAGTATGCAACAGGGCCAGGAGTTAGTGCCCTCAAGCACCAAGAGCCCTCAGCAGTTAATGGTGAAGCCCTCAGCACCCTACCACTCTTTCACACATGCTGAAGGCAGCTACACCAAAGAGAGGAATTTTCCTACAACTCCATGAGGAGACACATCTCTGCCTCCCTCTTGCTGCCCACACTTCCAGCCTTGGCTGCCATAGCACAGCACTCATCCCCTCTCTCTGTAGCAAGAGTGTGGCGAGTTATATACTGCAGAGACAACCAGAACGATGCAAGTGTGTGGGTGTGTCTGGGGGCATTAATACAGCCTGCTGCCAATTGCTTCAATTTGTCACCTTGAGCACAGCAGCTGGTACCTGAGAACTTAAACACAGTCCATGCGAGGTTCAGAGACAGTAGGCACCTTGCAAAATAGTCATACAGCAGGTTTGGGTATTTATCATTGAATATTAGAGCATGTTAATCAGAGAGAACATTTTACAGAAAAGAATGAGAACAAAGTGGAAAGTCATGAGCTCTGATTTTCAAGATATGCAAAGTCACTCTATGTTAATATTCCCATCAGCATAATAACATATTGCCTCAGTGATCCACCATGATGTTGCAGTACTTAGTTATTATCTGTGAAGCTCTTTGAATTTGCAAGGTCCTTATTCATCACTCTGTTCCACCAGTTTTATGAGCTGATGCTAAGAATCACAGCTGAGTGCTATAAAAGTGATCAATATCACTGTTAAAGAATCAAGATCCTTCCTGCAATCATTCACAAGGGATGAATATCTAGAAAGAAAATAGGATCAAAATAGTTAAAATGAAGTTGATACGTTGTTCGGAGGTGATGGCAATGATGTGCTCCTGTTAATTAATAACATACATCTAGGGACTTCCAATTGTTCCTTTGAGTAAGTGCTACTTTCAGACGATGATAAAAGCTTGTTACAGAATGGTTTGTCTTTTGACATGTTTCCTTAAAATTTTTCAGTTTTGGTGGACCATACTCATTTATCTTAAAGAATCAAAAAGGGAAATGTGTTTCTTTCTCTTTCATTGGTCTATTTTTTTTTTTTCCTCGGAAAAAATAATAAAAAAACAAGGAAAA
>VXAV01011907.1:1019697-1046407 GCA_013399715.1 Alectura lathami
TCCAGCGGAGGGTTACAAAGCTGATCAGGGCCTGGAGCATCTCCCTTATGAGGACAGGCTGAGAGACCTGGGGCTGTTCAGCCTGGAGAAGAAAAGGCTGAGAGGGGATCTGATCAGTGCCTGTAAATATCTGAAGGGCGGGTGTCAAGGGGATGGGGCCAGGATCTTTACCGTGGTGCCCAGCGACAGAACAAAGAGCAACGGGCACAAGCTGGAACACAGGAAGTTCTATATAAACATGAGGAAAAACTTGTGTACTTTGAGGGTGACAAAGCACTGGAACAAGCTGCCCAGAAAACCTGCAGTCTCCTTCTCTGGAGATATTCAAAATCCTCCTGAACACTTACCTGTGTAACCTTCTGTAGCAGGAGGGTTGGACTGGATTATCTACAAATTCTGTGATACATGTAAAATGAAAATATCCCACTGAAAAATGCACTAGTGACTCATAAGGCATACAACCCCTATTTAAAAGACATTCCCAGGTGTTTGAGACTCCATCACTTTCTTTACTTTCACTGAGTCCGTAGGGAATCAGCCCAGCCTTTGACCACCAGCTTAACAAGTTTTTGAAAGTCTCTTCTGAAACATTCACTAAAAACATCACCTGAAAAGTATCAAAGTTGCAGAGCTGCATCTTAGCACATCTTATGAAGTAATAACACAAGTGGNACACAGACAAACTGGAAGGGGCCTCACAGGAAAATCACCATTCTAGGTGCATGAATACTACCCGGCATTATGAGATGCTGTTATTTCACGAGAAGGGCACTGTCCTGAAAGCAGGGAGACAGTTTGCCAAAGCAGGTTCATTCTCCACAGTTTGAAATGCTTGCAGGCTTGTCTCAGGCAATTTTCCTCTCAGACTGGATAAACTAAACACATGGGTAGTCTTTAGACGCTCTTAGGCAAGCCTGCAATAACTGAGTTCCATTTGCTTTGTCCTAGGAATGTCTCTGAACTTTTCTGCGATGTTTGCCCTGTTGCCTTTGCCAAAATTCCTTCCTCTCCACAGTATTCTAGGATGGCACACAACATCTGCTTCTGCTCTTTTCCATCTTCAGTTTTATTCCAGTTGGCAAGTGCAAAGTGATGATAATATCCTTAATTTTAGAACCACATTATGAAACACAGTGATCTTGCACATTTGATCACCTTCTCTCAATGCACTGACCTACATTTACCCTCTAGCATTTGTAATTTCTTATGGCTTCAAAGAAAGGCAGAGAAAGGTTTATTTCTTTCACTCATAGCATGTTGACTTCCCACATTAGAGGACTTACTGGAGCCTTACCTGTCATATGGAAAATGTGCAAACAGATCCTTACTCCCCTTCACTGGGAAGGTCAAAATGGCTAGGATAATGCAGATGAACTGAGCAGCTCCAAACAGACTCTCATAAACCATCCTAATTGGAGCCCATTTTCTCTTGAATATTCAAAGGGACTTTCTGTAAAGATTAGTTCCTGTTTACATCTGAGGCCTCTTCTGTATCCCCTTTGCATGTCAGATCAGCTTTAAAGGGTATGTAAGTATAACTCACACTCAGCTGACATTGCCACAGTGATGAAAAAGTACTTGTATGTAAATTAAAACAATGTCCCCTAAATTTTGGTATTTTGGCATTAGAGCTGCTTAAGTCAATAATTAAGCATTTTTAAAACTACATTTCTTATTAATGATAAAGAAATGCAGTCTATGCTCAAACTGGATTGAACTATTTTTCTAGAAATATCCCTTAAACTGAAGTTACTAAAAAAATAATAGACATTCTTACTTTAAGTATTTCAGTGCCTCCGTGATATTTATTGTCTTTTGGATATTATGTAGTGTTCACTCTTAGATCTGAATATTCTCTTGATTTAAGAGGGTTTCAGTTGACTGGCTGAGGTATAACAACTTGGTGGTAGGTACCTGTTTTGCAGTGCTCTCCGTTAGATATGGCCAGCCCACCCTTTAAAATCCTTGTGTGGATTTCCAAAGGCAATGAATTCACACAAATCTGTCTGAACAGTGTGCACAAATTCTCTGTGAAAATCAATAAATTAGTAGATATTTTTGGCAATTCAGAAGCTGCAAAAAAAAAAAAAATAGATTTTACTGTATGCACATACAATTAGAAGAAGGAAGCCCAAGAGCATAATATTATTTGATTATTACGATTAAAAAGCTGAAATTAGATTTCACTTTGCACCTTGCTGAACTTTATTTTGTTAAGCCTATTCTCTGCGAAAGCCTCTCTACTTTTGAATTCTTGCCAACATGACCTGAAATCAACCAGAACTGTTGATTTTTAGGGCAAGTGGTAAATCTCTTCCAGTCTCATGGGTGTCTGGGGCAGTAAGACACAGTGACTGTTGCTCATATTTGTCTTTAGCCATGGTTGTGGGCTTGAGAAGAGATGTGGCTCATGATATGTTTCTGTACTGTACCAAGAAATGCATTTATAAATCATAACATTAGTACTTCTAACTACTTTTCTATGATACTATGTCAGAAATAATAAAGAACAGGTATTGACTTGGACTATTTATACACAGAAAATAATGAAATCCACCAAGCCATTTGTGAGTTATCTGGATATGGAATCTGGAAACAAGGGATGGTTTTGGCTTATGTCTTTCTCCCTTCTTTGCCCCAGTGGTCAGGGAATAAACAGATTTGCCTCTTCTTGGCAAGGGTGTCAAGGCAACAAAGAAGTTTGTTGCTTTCATTTTCTTCTGTAAGAATATTGTTAATTAACAGGAACAAAAGGGAAGTATGTATATTGTCTTCTTCAATGCCTGTGAATGCAACTTAGCTTGTGTCCATGTGTGCAATCCAGCCAGGCAAAAGTCAGACTATAGAGCCCTCTGAGATGGAGACCAAAGAAACAACATGGTTACCAAAAAGTGAGTGGGTGGAATTTATGCAACTTCATACATTTAGATAGGGAAAATATTTTCAAAAGAATATATTGGATTCAGGAGGATAAATTCTGACTTTTGCACAGTTCCAATTAGTTTGAAGACAGTTGTTTCTTAATTTCCTGAGGACTGAGCCTGGACTCATACCAAGTGAAAGTGGTTCTTAAAGGTAAAAGGCCAGCACTTGGCTGAATATTCTTAGTTTTACTATTGTCCAATCCCAAAAGTGTCTGGGAAACACAGGTCAAGAACTGGTGTGAAAGAATGACTGAAGAAAGATTGCCAGTCGAAGAAGAAACTATGTTTCAGAATTATTAACTTTCTTTTTGATGGAATAAAAACTACACAAGGAAGTGTACCACAGGTATGGACAATGCTGTTAACTTAGCAGTGAGGTTTGTTTTGAAAAGAGTCCACGTGGCTTACAATGCAAGGTTGAACTTCCCTTTGCTAAACATTTTTTTGTTCTCTTCTGCAGGAAAACATCCTGCTTCCACAACAACAAAACACCACAGAGTCAGAATTAAATACCATTTTTCGGTGGATTAAAAGCATATGCATAGACAACACAGCTTATAGCATCCTTTGTAAACTGCAAGCAGCTTGCAGAAGGCATGTCTCGAGGGAGAGAAGACTGCTTATTTAACACGGAACTTGCTGCAAGTAGTCTTATATCGTAATGAACACAGAAACGGTGAATTCTGTGTGTTTGAGATGTGTGAGTCAATCTGCTCACATCTGGATATAACCCCATGATCTTTTGCACGGAAAGGCTTCAACACTACTGTGTTTCCATGAGGAGACACGTTTAGCTGTTTTGCCAGTTGCTGTTGTTCTTTTAAAGTCCCTAACTCCAGGTCAACCCTGTCATTATTTTGATGTAGCTGTATCACTTCTCTCTGAGTTAACTCAAGCTGTTGAACTGGTAAAGACATAGCACTGCTGGCAATAATTATCTCTGCTTGTTTTTTTTGTTGTTGTTAATGGTGGGGGGGGTTGTTGTTGTTGTTTTATTTATTTTTTTTTATTTTATTTTTCTTCTTCTTTTTATTTTACTTTTTTTTTCCCTCCTCAGGATGATCAGTTTAATTTTATTGTTTTCTAATAAAATTGAGTTCTAAAGAGATTGCAGAACTCCTGCATTGTTGGATAATTGTATCTTCCTGAAATTAATAATCAGCTCCAGAGAGCACAATTAGGAATGAGAAGTGTGCTAAAAGAAAGATGGCTGAATTGTCTAGTTTTTCATTAAATAACTGAGAAGAAATAGGTAATATAATTATTCCAAAACAGCTGGAGTCCTTGTTGGGCCTATTTTATTTTCTGCTTTGCAGCAAACACAACTAGAAAGCATTGCCTGGCTGTGGAACCTAGAGATATATGGCATCATTCTCCTTGGTAGTTTAGTCTTTTCTGTTCAAAACTTCTGTAGAATTTCTTTCAAACTGGATAATTTATATATTCTGTTATAAGGTTGACATTGGCCCAATTCAGTTGTCATTTTAGGGATAGGATGTGTACAGGGAAGGGAAGTCAGAATAATCTGTAGGTTGTTCCCTAGCACGTACACATGAGAAACTGACAAGAAACAAACGCTCTTTTTAGAAGGTCTACACATATATTGCCCCTGTTTTCAGATGGATTGTTTTGATCACAAGAACATATCGTTTGGAGTTTGGTTCATTTGGCAGGTTGATTTTGTGGTTTCCAGCTACAGCGTCACAAATAGTTGAGATTTACTCAAACATCAAATTAAGGGATTATCAAAACAAAACACTCAGTTGTATTATTTGAATTCTAAGTTATTTTGTAACCAAAGCACTTTGTAAACAGACTACATGGACTCAGATCCTTTTCATCTTTTTTAAAGTGTTCATTTTAGAACTAGTGTGAAGTGAACATACAGTCTATTTAGTCAGGGTAAGCCATTTGGGCTTGTCCACATAAGGGAGTAGATCTGAAATTGTCTTGTGCTTGCTTCAGAATGACATTACATCAAAATGTACACAAGCTATTGAGAAAAGGCTGAAGAAATTGAGTGTCTTGAACATCTCTCTTAGCACCCATTTTCACTTCTGAGCTGGCTGACAGGAGAAGGAAGAAGCAATGTTCAAAATTTAACAGAATTTCTCACTGACTGGGAGATGTACATTGCCTTTGTATCTGAAAATATATTTCTTGTTATGCTTAATTTTCCCTAATATTAATGAAAAATTAAATGAGGAGGAATTGTTTTGACACCAATTTTAAATTCATATGGTTCTCATCTTTCGTTAAATCATTTAAATTCATATGGTTTCTCAGCAATTTCTACAAATAAAATCCAAACAGCCTTTATCAGAGGAATTTGGTGTAGAGGTGTACCTACAGACTGAGTCAAAGACTACTAAACGCAGTAGGAAGTTATCTAGTAACTTCAGCTGGTTGTGGATTAGAATATGGATTTTGAAAGCAACCTCTTTAAAGGTTTCAATTTCCTTGTAGCTACTGCCATCATTTTATATTTAACTTAACCTGTCGCAATGAAAGACCAACACACGATTCTGTCATAAAACGTTCTTCAACAGACTTTTGTTCTCATTCAAAATCAGTCCAAGACTGAAAGTCATGTAAAGAAAAGTAGTTTATTCTACTGTTAAGTTGCCATGTATTGTTTCTACTAGGGGGAAGCTGAGCTCAGTGCTTGTAGAAAGGACATTATAAAAAAAAAATTATGACAGAAACGTTTTTCTTCATGAAGATATGGGGAGAAGTTAATTTGAGATATAGGAAAGTAGATAGACTTGATTCACGTTCCATATCAGTGTTTCCTTATTCTTATCTACTACTTCATTCTAAATGTAATTCTTCCTAGGGGAAAAAAGTCCCAGGTTATCTTACTTATAGGTCTGTCACACACTGTTTGGTTTGTTATTTTGATCTGGATAGCAGTTTATGCATGTTACCAACTCTCTGTTAGAGATGTTTGTGCTTTCTCTGTCACGGTAATTTAAACATCTACCGCACACTGAAGCAGCACAAAGCAGATTCTCAACAAAATTCTATACATGTGATAAATGAAAAGAAGACTTAGCATGGAGAAATATGAGAACTGTATAGCAACCTGACCAGCCACTAATATTATTCAGCTAGTTAGTCTTCAGTAAAAGACAAACATTACAAAAAGAACACAAACACAAGCAGAAAAAATGATTATTCTTGCTAGCATCCCAGGCACATTTTTCTGTTTCTTCTGCATAAAAATGATGAAATAATTAATCCTTTAATTAATATGTAAAACAATAGCTTTTAAAGTTGCAGTATTAACTTCATAATAATGATATAATCTCTTGATAATAATGATGTAATCTGTTTATCTGTTATATATTTTTTTATTAGAAACTGTATGTCAAAATTGAGGACTGTTGTTTGAACAATGTCCAGGTCTGCAGAATATGGTAGTATTGCTATACTGGAATATTTTTAATCAGTCATGTCTTCAATGTCTTATCTAATGATTCTTCTGTGGCTGTTTTATAAATTTTGAACCTCAGGCCTAGGCTAGTTGAGGTTCTGTGTAGTATAAAGTAAATAACCATTTGAGTACCGAAGACAAAATATATCAGCTAGCTTACTCAAATTAACGCTGTGCACTGAGAGAGGAAACATAACATTGTACGTACATATTGCATTGTGTTGTATGTGTTATGGCACAAAGAGCCACTACTAAGTTTGTTAAGTTCATTGGTTATCTGCATTTTACTTAATTATCTGCACTACTTCTGTTTTCAGGATGCAGTCCAGTTTCTCAGGAATCATTACATCTTCCATAAACCAGTGTATGACAGAGAAAGCAGGTTTGGTGAGCAATGAAATACTATAAACATTCCATTTTTGTTTGGACTTTCCCAAAATAAATCAATGAAAAACACACACTTTCCTGAAATCAAGCACAAAACTTTCAGCAATGGTGGCATCATTGACAATAGGCTGTATTTCTCACTAGCTGTGGCTATCACAAAAGTTACACATTTAAGCCTGAGATGGACTATAGAAGGTGTCTTGCAGTGTCTTGAAAATGTTACATGTGACTGCAGTGCTGGGGAGATGTCTGGGCAACATATCATATCCGTGACCTCCTCTCAGACTAGGAATTGCTGTTATGCTTACATAATAAATTGGAGATCTTGTGTGAAAGAGTGATATGAAGAGGAGGACTATGTGGTTTTCAGAACCAACCCCAAATATATTCACATTTTTGAAAGTATTTATGATGTCTAAAATTTTGATTTCTAGTACTCATTCCTCTGAACAGCATTTGATAATAAAAAAAGTTGTCAAAAAATATATAAAAGTTAGATATTAGCAAGTTGCAAGAAAGTGAAATTTAGGTCTCCCATATCAAGAAATAGTAGCAAAACTCACAATACTTCCCTTAGTTTATCTATTCTTGGGTCATTAAAAAAATATAATTATTGAATCGTACAACCTTTCCCTTTTTTTGACCTTCCTTGAAGTTCTCTGTGGAGAATATTTTACTTCAGTAATATTCACAAGCTCCCAAGAGAAAAAGAATTCAAGTGCTTTGATTCAGATTTTAAACGAAGCATATTTATGTTTATCAGTAAAAGAGAAAAGGAATCTTCTCCAAAGTGCAACACTGTTCTTGATTAAAAAGAAACAGAGTAATACTTCAGAGTGAGATACATTGATGAATGATGAAAAAGCAAAAAAGTCATGTCCCTCAGGAGTCCGTATTAGGACTGATGTTCTTTAATATCTTCATCAATGACATCGACAGCGGGATCGAGTGCACCCTCAGCAAGTTTGCAGATGACACCAAGCTGAGTGGTGCAGTTGACACGCCTGAGGGATGGGATGCCATCCAGAGAGACCTAGAGACCCTCATGCTTTGGGCCCAGGAGAACTTCATGAGGGTCGACAAGGCCAAGTATAAGGTCTTGCACCTGGGTCACGGCAGCCCCCGCTGTCAATACAAGCTGGGGGACGAAATGATTGAGCAGAGCCCTGCCAAAAGGGACTTGGTGGTACTGGTGGATGACAAGCTGGACGTGAGCCAGCAGTGTGCCCTCGCAGCCCAGAAAGCCAACCATACCCTGGGCTGCATCAAAAGATGCGTGGCCAGCAGGGTAAGGGAGGTGATCCTGCCCCTATGCTCTGCACTGGTGAGACCCCATCTGGAGTGCTGCATCCAGGTTGCCCAGAGAGGTGGTGGATGCCCTGTCCTTGGAGAACTTCAAAGTCAGGCTGGACAGGGCTCTGATCAGCCTGGTCTAGATGTAAATGTACCTGTTCACTGCAGGGGAGTTGGATGAGATGACTTTCAAAGGTCCCTTCCAACACAAATGTTTATAGGATTCTATGAAATACATGTCCAAGAGTTTTCACATTATGCTAGCTACATGGGTTGTTGGTTATTGACACATTCTATATACTCTAGGAATGTTAAGAGAAAATCCTAAATACCAAACAGCACAAGAAATCCCCTTTCCTTTAGAAACACTATTTAATGCATTTTATTTGCCATTCATGTTAACTGCAGTAAAACAACCAGATATAGCAATACATGGTCCTGTTTGGAGGAGTTTTGTGCTCTTTTGTCTGGAGTAAAGTTTCTGTGAAGGAGATGTTTCCTTTTTCTGTCAATGTGTACAGCCTCTTAAAGCCATAAAGTCAGTAACAGAGGACATTGGCTGAATATATAGCTATTACTTAGTCTAATGTCTTGCATGATCACAGAGGCATAAAATACTGAAACATAGCTTCAAAAGTTATAGGGTAAAACATTGCTCAATTCCAGCTCTTCTTTCTCCCAACGCTGTACAGAGTTGACTGCCGCTACGATTTCATGCATCTCGTCAACATTGATACCAACATTCATGACTGTGCTAAAACTTTTTAAAGAGGAGAATAAACCTGTAACAATCCAGAAAAATAGCAGCAGGGACTGTACCTCTGGGGTCTAAAAGAATAATTTATCTGGATGCACTTCTTGCTATTGCCCAGATTGTCCCATGCTGTCATCTTCATTATATCAAATTATTTACTCTCCTTAGAAGAGCATGAGTGGAGACTGTACAAGGGCTACTAAGTAGGGTTGATGCTTATCCTTTAGAGGAGCACCATCTTTCTCTTTCTCAAAATTGCTGTGCTCTGTCAAGATTCCTCCTTTGCATTGCTACTGCTTTTTAAGGTTGTTTTCTATTTAATTTCAAACAAGGCTGTTAATCTTGAGTTTATGTACATGTAATAAGGTCTCGCATTTTCATGTGTTTGTCTCTCAGACAGGTGTCCACAGTGGAGATCTCAGTGTGACTGTCAGAGCTATCAGGAAGATGTTTCAGCTGTTAGGGTCTGATTCATGTCACTGAGTGAGAAGGAGATCCTGAAGATGAGCATACAAGTAATATCAAATAAAAAAATACATCTAGAGCAAAAGGGAGGAGCTCTATAGAAAAGGCAGTAAAAATATAATGTATTATGAAAGTGTATGTAAGACAGACATGAATCTCATACTAAGCTGAAAGTCCAATTTTTTTTTTTGTTTTCTGTTATTGCTGTGAGTGAGAAGTCCCTGTGGAGAACTGGATCCCCTAAGCAAAACTGTTCTTTATAGAAAACTGGGAAATTGTCCACAGAATATATCAATATTTGCAATTAAGTAGATAAGTGAGAGCAGGATGTTGTGTATTCTCAAATAGAGTGAGAAAAATGTATTTCTCTGGTATACAGACTATAAGCATATTAGATAAGAAAGTGCTCCAATGTACTAGGAGTTAGAGGAGTTAAGACTATAGCAAAAAGTGTAAAGTAAACAATATATAAAGAGTGAACAACGGATCGTTGAAGGGCAGTTTGGCGGAGTCTTTTAATCTTCAAAGATGAAGATTGCTTAGCTAAGGATATCCAAAATGCCAAATGAGGTTATAGATGCAAGAAAATCAGGATCAATGGAGAACTAAAAGCATACTACTTACTTCTGTAGAGACTGAGCACAGACAAGGAGATGCCTCTGAAAAAGTGTGTGTGGCAATGGAGAAAGAAATTGAGAAAAAAAATGAAGAAAAAAGGTATAAAATCAACCAGAGATCAAAGGAGGGTGGATTATCTGATGGTAGGAGTGTGAACAGCTGTGGTGAGCAAGGAGGTTGACCTGCAGGCCCAAGCCTGCCAGGATAACAGAGGGAACCCCTGGACAGCCCCTGATTTCTCCATCAGGTCTGTGCCTGGAAGGCTAGGTGTGGAGGAGAGTGGAGCAAAGATGGGCAGACTTGCATCATAATACCAAGTGGAGTGGGGAGGAAGTGATGGTAGAGTAGTATTTTAACAGCAGATGTGTGTAATTAACAAGATTGAAGAGTGATAAATAGCAGTTTCATTGTTATTGTGTAAAATAATGTGCAAAATGATGCAATTGCAAATCGATAATAACAATGTATCCATTGTTAATTGGGATATTAAGTTTATGATCTTTTTAGTTTCTTGGCAGCTTCGTGTTAAATCAATGCATGTTATTGACTCTTGTATCAGCTATATCTCAAAGATGTATTCTAAAAGGGGAAAGTTGGGCCCTGTGGTTACTGTATTACTCTCATTTGCAGAGTGGACACCTCCCCTTTAGTAACGGAAAATCACCACTCTTCATGTGATCTCACGCTGTTCCTATGTTGTGGCTTTTTGTTCAGGCGGCACAGTCAGGAATTTTAACTCCAGGGAGGGGAAAACTGATTTCAGTGCTCAATGTAATAGAAAGAGACTTGCTTTATCTCACTGCCCAGTACAACGAAACGACTGTACATACAACAGAAGTTTTGCAGTATCCAATGCAGATTCATGTCATACCTAGACCTACAGGATCTGTGGAACATACATCATGAGTAGCTGACAGGAGGAAAGTTACCTGCATAAAACATTGAGTAATTTTGAATTAGCATTTTTGTGTAAATCAAGGCTTATTCACAAACTGATTGTAAATTCAAAAGAAAAAATGCATTTAAATGATCACAAATAATGGTTGGCAAAATTTAGTTTCTACTTCCTATTTACTCAGATATTTCATTTCACAATGACACAGATACTTCTTCAAACTTATTTTCAAAGATGTGGCTTCAGACAAATAGGTAGCCTTCATTTTCAACAGACCTGCATTAAAAGTTGGTAAAGGGGAGAGGGGGAAATATGACATATTTTTATAGTCTATCTATGGATATTTTCTGTGTGGATTCTGCCATTTTGAAGTAGAAGAACAAATCTGATTTCTGGAAAATCCTAAATTATAGTTAATAATTGAAGGAACTATCACTCAAAGATAAGATGGATATTTCATTGCTTATTTCTGTCACTGAGAATTTTTCAAGATATATGAAAATGACAGGCTGTTGTATTACCTCAGATCTAATCAGAATCAAAAGTTTCTACAAAGCAACTGCAAGCAAGAACTGACGGCAAAGAATTCTGGGTAATAACATGCAAATCAGCTTTTAGAAAACAGTCTTAGTTTTTGGAGCATTCTAATATTGAGAGTTCTATGGCTCCTTTAAAAAAATAACATCCATAAAAAATCTTTTTATTTTTGTTACCACGTAATTTGAATTTTACTCGTATTTTTTAGACTGGGTCATTGAAGAGGATTGTAAAAAGGCTCTTATTGCTCATATTGCTTGGCAAGAAAACATTTCTCTGAAAGGACATCTGTAATGCAGATTTTTATCAGCCTCTACAAGTCAATGTACCAAAGTGGAGAAATTAGTTTTAAAAGCCTGTGAAAGAATTAGCTTCAGTATTTCTGCAATTAAAATGTAAATACTTGCTATATGGTTGTTTTTTGCCTTCACTGTTTTCACAGATGTATATTTCTCATGATTTTTTTGCTACACTCTTTTTCTCATTGGGTATGTCAATATATTTATGCCTGCATAATCCATCATACAGCCCAACGTCTGCAGTACCTATAAATATACCTCCACATTATCAGAAGTGAATATACCAAGAGTATACATTTAGCATTATAAAATAATGCTACATAAATGCCCCATAAAATGTATCATTCAAGCTTTCTAGAATGAAATTTTAAAGTAATTTTTGCAGTTTTTCTCTACCCTTAAACCCCCACATCAAACACAGATTTATCAATATTTTCCTCACTTCTAGTCCTAGATGAAGAAAATTGCACTTCTTTGGTACAGTAATTCTAGCAGAAGGGTTTCTGTAGACATTGAAAGATAGTGGGGCACTGATGAAAGTTTAAAGAAGCATCTTCCTGATGTTGCATGGTACTTTGAAAAAATCAACTCACATAATAATGCTAAAAGAAAACGTCAGTCTCTTACTACCAAACCTTGGCCAGGGGTACTTTTTTTTTTCCCCTTGACAATGTGAATGTCTCTCCTGCTGCTGCTTTAACCAATGAAAAGTTTACAGAGCAGGATCCAACTCCTTCCTACAAAGGACCAGAAGTTTCATACAGAAGCACAGCATGTCTCTTTTTTTTTTTTTTTTGCATTTTTTCAATGTATGTTCAAATTGTAAACCTAAGCATATCCTTAGAACAGAAAGATTATAAAGAACAAATAATTTTAGCTACAATCTTCATGTCTTGCGTTCATTGTCTACTAAATCTACTAAGAGATACGCTTTCATGTCTTTGCCCACATATCGGATCTACGCTCTTTCTACATTCAAAGCCTGGCTCTTTTCATCATATTTCAGAAGCATTTCACAAACTATCTTGTGCTTCAGTTTTCTTTATCACAAAATCCTTTTGTTTCCTGCTTTTAGATGCTTGTTTCCTCTTACTTTTCTACTCGTATAAATTGTAACTTTGATTTTCTCCTTTTCCTTTACCATGTTTGTTTTCCCTTTAGCTAAATCATTTTGCCATCTATCACTCATCATTCTCAGTCTTTGATTTAACAGTTTTGAAGAATTATTCCTGTTGTGCAAATCAGACTACTGTGATAAACTAATAACTTCATATTGCTTTTCCTGCCGCTGCTGTGCTTCAGCGGTAATGAAAAAATCACCTCTGAAACTCCTGAATGCCCACTGTCGATTTGCTAATGGGTACTACATAAACCTAACTTAGAAGACCTGTCAGTGTTGGAGTACCAGATAAAATATTTTCTTTGGTAATTTAGACGTTCCCACAATATTTTTTAATACAATTATTGCTGATAATATGAAAGAACCTAGTAAACTTCAGAGACTTTTTATGTACAAAGAGCTGGGCTTTCAGGTCAGATGGGTTTGCGCTGATGACTATTGATTCTGAAATTCAATAAATGTTCTTTGAAATTCTCTGAACTGAAACATCTGTGGCTATAGCTACCTAAAATTGAATAGGTCACACCCTTCTTCTGAAGACCTCAAATTTATTCTAACTTTAGTATCCAATTGTCAGGCAGCTTGCTTTAACTGTCTTCAAAGGAGAAGTCAGACAAATAACACAATATGAATTCATTCTGCTGTAGATCTTTACCAATAATCGCTGTCGAAGGAGGTACCCTTGAAAACTATCTCATCTTTGAAGATATGGAAGTGCTGGACTGATGTAGAAATTAAGGAAATAAGAACTACTTTCTGCAAGAAAACTTCAAGAAGTTATTCTTCACATCTTCCTTTCCTTTCCTTTCCTTTCCTTTCCTTTCCTTTCCTTTCCTTTCCTTTCCTTTCCTTTCCTTTCCTTTTCCCTTTCCCTTTCTTTTCTTTTCCCCCTACCATGATTTCTTCTGCCTCCCATTAAAATTTGCCAGCTCAGATATTTTGTGTTTACTCTGTGCATGCATGTACCTTTAGGGTTAGGAAGGAGCTGCAAGCATGATTTGCCCTTAATAACCCTCACAAGTGAGGTTTGCCTTTGAATCTTTAAGAAATATCACATAAGAGGTTTCTAAGGAAGTCATTTCACTGTGTGTCCTGGCATAAGTGTCTGTTTTTTTCCTTAAATAATGACTTCTCTCCTGTCTAACTGTCACTTCATTTGGAAGTTGCTTGTCTATGTGGAGACTAATTTTAAAGTTGAATTTAAAATAGAAACTACATCTTAAACTTATGGAAGTGTTCCGCTCACTACTGGTTCAATCACTTTAAAATTTTCCAGTTCATTTCATATTTTTCTCACTGCCTTTTTCTGACTGAAAAGCAATATTGCTATCAAACTCTGACCTCTGTTTAATGTCTAGTTAGAAGAAGATTTTCATTAGGAAATCCTGCAGTGAAACCAGTTCATATTTTTTTCATTAACTGTTACCTTTTGTTATGCAGTTCTTTAATCTGCAATCAGCTCTCTAGCTTTGTCAGTCTGGAATATTCCAACACTCATTCTGAGATTCTCTGTTTATTTACTGATGCCTTCTTCAGTATTAGACTTCTTTAGTATTGCATCCAAAAGTAGCTTCTGACACACCTGTCAACCCTTCAACAGCTTCTGTGTCTTCTCTTGTTGTACAAATACTTCCAGTCACAAATATACCCTCTCCTGTATTCACAGAAATACAGTTCTGGACTTTCTGTAGAGGAAATTTAGGTAATTGATCTTCCCCAAAGAAATCAGAGCACCTGGCACATTACCATATTCTCAACTACTTGTTTTCATTCCAGTCACAGTAAACTTTTATCTGCATAAATGTAGGGGAGATGGTGGGTTTTCATATGAATCTGCTTGTTGTTACATAGATACATATTTCTGTGGATAAATAATTTCATTTTCTTGACACTCTTTTCCTCAGATTCGTGCTAATCATTATGCACTGTGTTCCTGCTTAAAAATGTCATTAGTGCAGTAGGGAATAGAAACAATACTTTTTGACTTACATAGTCAATCAGAAAGTGCACATAATAAGTAATGAATAATGACGTCAATGTAAACAATGGGTGAGCAATCACAGGTTGAAATGTGTTTACAAAAATTATGGGCTGAATGATTAGCAATGAAAAATTCTTTCTCAAAATCAAAAATATTACATTGGATAACTTACAGATAGAAATGAATTCAGATAAATTATTCAGCCATGAAATTTGTTGGTGACAAATGCTTGATAATACACATAGAAATAGTCTCAACAATTCACACACTGTTGGATTCTAAATCAGCTGTATCCATCCTGTAAATATAGTAATAATAATAATAAAAACAAATAAATAGGAAAAAGATGTAGTACCACTTCATATGGATAAGTGAAACTGCTGCTACAGCGCAAGTAGCACACAGATAAGTACGCAGTAACTACACAGATAAGATGCCTGAAGAGTGAATAGGAAATTAATACCGGAAAGCTCATAACATCATTGTGTAAATTGCTTGTGAGATTTCACTTGGCATTTTCATTCAGTTTCATTGTCATCTCTTAGAAAAGCTGAAGATGAAGGGTGGACAGAGGGCTGACAAAATATAATACATAGTAAATTACGGAAACAGTGATTTCCATGGAAGGAGAGGTTGAAAAGATTCTGTCTGTTCGGTTTAATGAAGACATGACTGGAAGTGGTCATTCCAGAAACTTAGAAAAATATTTCTATTGAATATACAGGAGCTGTAAATCAGATATCCAACCCACTGTTCTCATAATTCAAGAAGGAATTCAACAAAACAAGGTAGAAACTGGAGTTGACAAATGGGTATAATTTTTACATTTATTATGTCTGAAACATGGAATCCACTGACAAAATAATTGTCAGAATAAACTCATTTTTGTTTACAGAAGGCAATTAACCTTTATATTGTTACATGGGCTAGACAAATATAGAAGACATATAACTCTCACCCTTCAGCATATACACCAATTTCCACCTGAGAGGAACCTGAGAGGAAATAGTAAGACATTTCTCAAACGGACAAGTTATTCAGTCCTTAGTGATTGNACTCGTTATACCTATCTCTGGAAAAACATGTCAGAGAGAAAAATCATAGATAAGTACACACAAGAGTGAAAGATGTTCTCAGGAAGAGGTTGATTTCAATGAATCTCCTCCAGACAAACTGATGAAAAACTACAAATGACATTAAAGACAGGTGAAAACTACATTTATTTTAGTTAAAAAAAAAAAAAAAGTCTATAATAACAACAAAAAAAGATACTGTGCTATTTGTGTCTAGCAAATATAGTATGGTTCAGACATTTTTCGTCATCTCTGTTGTGCACAATTACAAAACATAAATGCGGGAAAGGACTAGTTCATCTCTTATGATAACCCTTTATCTAAAGGGAAAAGCACTATTAGCATAAGTAATACATAAACTTTTCAATCTCAAATGTTAGCTCACTTCCTAAAGGCAGTTAATTAATTGCCTTTCAACAAGGAAATTCCTGACTCAATATCTCATAGGAGTCTTTTCAGATATGATGTGGAATACAGATTTGTAACACAAAGATAACTGTAGAGTTAACTTGACACACTGTTTAATGAAAGAAGCCTTTGCAAAGTGTTGGGCCTCAGGATCCCGATCCAGTTTCTGAAGGCTGTTTCTGGGTGTGTGAAGATCTCTCCAAGGGTGAGTTCTAACAGCACCCCTTTCTGACATGTGGTTAGCAAGTTCTGTAATGAGAAAGTACATGTTAACATCAAGAAGTTACTTGGGGGAAACAAATGTAACAGGAAAGTGCACATTTACAATTATCGCTTTCCCAGACAGTCCAGTTAATTACTGTCTTTAATAAGTATCTTTAGACTTCATATATTCTACTTGAAAAGGCAAGGATTGGATGTCTAACACCAGCAGACAGTATTTTCAACATCTTTAATTTGCACGTTTTTTCAAATTAGCTAGTTCTTTTTGTATTAGCATTATGACAGTCTTTCCACTGTATCGCTTACTTTGACAAGAGGAAAATTTTGATCTGACTTTGAAATGCAAACACGTTATCTTCTTCCTTCATTTCTTTACTATTTTTTGCCTTCATTCCAGAAAATCTTGCAAATATTTATTGCTGATTGCAGAGTCTCCAGATGAGTTTAGCTGTAATTCAGAGATGTCTAATAGATAGATTATTATATGTATTATGAAATGAATATGCATATATTCTGCTTTCTTTTCACATACATCTAATGTTTAGAAAAATAAAAGTGGTAAGGAGGTTCCAAATTTCTAACCCCTGGACCTGAAATTTTGTCTCTCTGTTTGCAGGTTCATTGAATGGACAGCCACGATTCTTCTCCAGAACCTGTCCCACAGACCACTGATGCCTGAGTATTTGCATTTAACACAGCAAGTGCTGAATGGGTCACAGTCCAAATGGCTAGAGAAGTAATACTTTAAGATTGAGAGATGACACGGGTCAAATTTTATCTCTCTCTCCTCTAGGAAGGCCACTGAACCTTTTCTTAGCTGCTCCAGAGGGAACTGAGCCCAGTTTGTCAAACTTTTGTCTGTAAGGTTAAGTCCTCACATTCAAACAGCAGTGCTATTAGCTGATGAGGCAGCTATTCTAATTGTAGATCCCAAAATACCACAGAATTGTGGAGTTAAATGCTGCCCAGATAAATGACAGTCTAAATACCTATAAAAGGACTGCTGTATAGGTCTTTATGGCTACTGCCCTGTTGTCTCTTCATAAATTAACAGAAAATGAACAGAAAAAGAACTTAGCCTCTCTTACTTCTTTTAAATTACATTTGACAGATCAGAGAAAATGGTTGCATATCCATTGGCATACAAAATACAAGTTCAGCAATAAATACTTATTTCAAAGAATTTTTTCTCTTTAGAAGGAAATGAAAACTAAAAAATAGAAAACACTAGTATTGAAAATCAAAACATACTTTAGCTTTAGTTTATATCTCTAAATGCAGAGAATACTTTTTTGTTTTTCTTTGGCTCCAGTTAAATGACACTTTAAAGGTTAATTCAAAACAATTATTCTTTTTTCCTTGTTTTTCAGAATAGACAGTAAACTGCAAGAATCAATGATTTGCAGTTTTTACACCACTTTTACAAGGTTCTTCTCCATGACCTACAGTGTCTCATCACAACAGGGGTATCAACAGGTCCAGACAAGACAGCCCACCACTGCTCCTCCTGCTTCACCAACCTCCCTCTCTCTTCCTCTTCACTCCTCCCCCTTTACTCTCCTGAAGTTGTTCTTTTATCCACCACCTGATCTCCATCCAATCAGGCAAAGTAACTTCACATGTGGGCTCTATATTTGGTTGAAGCATTTCATATGGCTGGCTCACCTTCTCTTAGATATATCTCTACACTACAGTTCTGTGATTCGTCATTCTTTTCTCAGTTTTCACTAGCTTTTGTCTAATTTCTCTCTCTCTTTTGGAGGTACACAGTTTATTCTCTGTTTCATCTTTCTTTAGGAAACATATGTTTTGCTCATTTATGACATCAGCAACAATTGTATTACATAGTCTTGCTGCATACATGCCTTGAGCAAATCCTTTGACAGCTAAATAAACATGAAGGCAGAAAATAAATGATTCTGAAGGACTAAAAGCCTTCTGATTTCTTCATGCTTATTTAAAATAATTTCCACAAGAGCTGATGCTATGAATACAAGTTCTGATTGCTGTAAAATTTCAAATTTTGAATATAGTCATTAATTCATGTCTTCAAAAAGATGTTATTTGTCTACATCTTTCAATAAATGTAATTGCCAATGTTTATTGCTTTTTGTAATCCAGGAACATTTCTCCTAATTCCAAATATTGTTCTGGTGAATGATTTCTACTGTTGAGGGATTCTTAATAACTAATATTTTGAAACTGCTATTATTATCAGTATGAGATACTGAAATTTAAGAGCAATGCCATTTTCCGTTGTCTTTTCCACTGAAATCCAACTGAGGGATAAAAGAGAACGAAGCAGATCTTTACTCCTGCAGATGCTGTATAATGTATTCTTGCTGCCTAAAACAGAGATGTGAAATCAGTATCCACAGTGAAATCACTGTTTCATGGTGAAGAGAAACATCATTCACATTATCTCCTGTGGTAAGCACTCTCTGCTGCAGAAATTCTGTGTATAAACTGGAGGTTTGCTGGAGCATATTCTCAGCATCAACTTTCCTGGAAAATATTATGAAGTTTACTGAGGATGGAGAACAGAATATAAGAAAACTGGAAACAGGTTTATAATCAAATATTAAACTTTCCTTCATCTCCATGTGTTTCCTCACCACAATTCCTGTTCCTGCATAACAGAGGACATCACCAAGGGCTGTTCATCCCTAATCAATCTGGTGGCCTTCTCTGATGGAGGGATGGCATCAGTGGACAGAGGAGCAATGAATGTCATCTACCTGGGCTTGCCCAAGGCCCTTCACATGGTCCCAAACCACATTCTTATCTCTAATTGGAGAGATATGGATTTGAAGGGTGGGCTATTTGGTAGATAAATAATTGGTTGAATGGTCACAGCCAGAGGGCTATGGTCAATGCTTCTATGTCCAGGTGGAGGCCGGTCACAAGCGGTGTCCCCCAGGGGTCTGTCTTGGGACTGGTGCTCTTCAACATCTTTATTGATGACTTAGACTGTGGGATCGAGTGCACCCTCAGCAAGTTTACTGATGACACCAAGCTGAGTGGTGCAGTTGATACCCCTGAAGGAAGGGATGCCATCCAGAGGGACCTGGACAGGTTGAAAAGTGGGCCCACGAGAACCTGATGAGGTTCAACAAGGCCAAGTGCAAGGTGCTGCATTTGGGTCAGGGCAATCCCAGGTGTGCGTACAGACTGGGAGAAGAACTCCTTGAGAGCAGCCCTGCGGAAAAATACATAGGATTTCTGGTGGATGAGAGGTTTGACACGAGCCAGCAGTGTGCAATGCCAACTGTATGCTGGGCTGCATCAAAACACAGGGTGGCCAGCAGGGAGAGGGAGGTGATTGTCTCCTACTGCTCTTGTGGGGCTCCACCCACAATATTGCATCTAGGCCTGTGGCCCTCAGGACAAGAAAGACGTGGAGCTGCTGGAAAGGGTTCTGAGGAGGGCCATGAAGAACTAAACACTTTATAAACAGGAGAGAGAACAACTTTTTATGTAGTCTGACAGTGATAGGAGAAGGGGAAATGGTTTAAAATTAAAAGTGGAGAGGTTTAAGTTAGATATTAGGAGGAAAATTTTCAGTCAGAGGGTGGTGAGGTACTGGAACAGGCTGCCCAGAGAAGTTGTGGATGCCCCGTCTCTGGAGGCATTCAAAGCCAGGCTGGATGGGGCCCTGGGCAGCCTCGCCTAGTGGCTGGCAACCCCATCCACAACAGAGGGGTAGAAACTAGATGATCTTCAAGATTTCTTCCAAACCGAGACATTCTGTGATTTTATGATCTATTTTCAGTGAGTTTGCACTTTTGCTTTTGGACTTTAACAGATTATAAATGTGCCTATTTTTTTCAAAGGGTTTCCTGGAGAGGAGAGGAGAGGAGAGGAGAGGAGAGGAGAGGAGAAGACAAATTTGAATTGAGCTAATACTGTGGAACATAATTTCTCTGTGCTTCTGCATACCATTAGACATATTGGATTCTTATTAGCACAGGGTAACAAATACAGTGTTTTAGTAACACCTCATAAGACAAAACTGTTGTGGGAAGAGAAAACAACCTAGGGGCATAGTTGAAATCTGGCACATCTGTGCCAGCAGAGAACATGTTAAATTCCCAGACCCTCTCTGGAAGTTGATCATACACCACATTTCAAAATAAAATAGCCCTTTCTCTAGTCCCTTCCACTCACTAGATTTGTACCTGTCAATCTGGTCTGGCGAAAAAAGCGCTCTTGGCAACAAGCTACCCAATGTGTCTGGCATATTTACAGGGAAAAGTTTCAGTTTGGCAGTGTCATAATCATAAACAAAATATTTATTGAACATACCTATGCCCCAGTACAAAAAAAAAAAATAAAATAAAATAAAAGGAAAGAAATAAAAGCAGTGGTTAAATATACCTCTCCAATATATGCTATAGGAATCTTTGTAATTCTTATAATCCATAATCCTTATAATACAACAATTACAGTTCCATTTTTGGACTAAAATCTTGAGACTTTTCTCATTTTTGATATCTTATGACTGTTTGATAAAAGCAGTGCGAGTATTTAAAACTAATTTAGATAATACTTTTTGTATCATAAGTTCTTCATGCTAAGGCTGACTCCAGAAAGATGTTAAAAAAAAAGCCTAGTGAGAAGGTAAACATCATAAAGAAAAAAAGTACTGTGATGAAAGAAGGGAAATAGTCCAGATGGGTGTACTAAATTTGAAGAATTTTGCTTTATTAAAACAAATTCCTAACTGTTATTTTGGGTGTTAATTCTTATTTGAATTACACATCATATATATATAACAGCATCCATTTTTTGTTTACTAGATAAGACTTCTTTGAATCCCAGTATTTATTCCTTTTTGTCACATTATTTTACACCTCTGTTAAGCTCACACAGTGATTTTGTCAGGTGTGCTGTAAAACTACAGCCTACTTTCCCTCTAGCGCTGATATACTTCTTATGAACTTACGTTATTAACTGGATTATGAAATGCCCTCCAGATGGCCTTCTGGTGTTATGAACAAGTAAGGTCTATGATCCCATCTGGCATCTTAAACTAAGTCAGATGTGAGAAATACTGTAACAGAGCTTCCCAAAGGAACTGTGTCATCCACTCAGGTATGGTGGAAAGTTTTACTGGTCACAAAGTCAATGACAATGTTGTCCTTCTAAACCAGATGTCAAGAGGAGCCAGTACAGAGACCATATCTCACAGGAGGCAAAATATAAATTAGGAGAAGTCATGAATGATCTGGGTGGGGAGAAGTAACAATTTTGTTACAGCTTTCTGAACAAATAACCATGCATTGCAAATCCATGCAGAATATCTGTGGAAAGAGTGAAAGCCATTGACATTTACCCCTTTAGCAATGGGAAGTCTTTCATGTCTTGAGACTCCTCTTGTCAAAATTCTTTTCATAAGAGAAAACACTGTAAAACCTGTGCACAATTTGTGGTTGCTCTGATTGATCATCGTCAAAAAAGCTCGATGCATTACCAGGTTCAGTGCTCAGTTCATTGGGATTGTTCACATGGATGAAGGCACTTGCAATTTCTCCTCTTTCCTTGCCTGGCTGAATGTTTTCCATATGCTCTGGGATAGAGAGCAGGGGAAGGGATAAAGGAAAGGGTGGATCAGAATACCTCTTACATTATCAATCTTACAAAACAATTTTCAGTTTTTTTTTTTTTTTTCTGATGCTGGTAAAAAGCAAAATTCTATTGCAATTATACATTCTTATGTAGCTTGGGAATAAATAATGCTCTCAACTTTAGTTCAAAATATTCATTCATTTGCTTTATATCAAATAGTAACAGGATGACATTATAGTAAATCTGTTATCTTGTATAGGGTGCAGACTCTCCTGTCTATTTTGAGGGTGGACCTTGCCTCTCTTATTGCTGCTCTAATTTATAGCTAAGGAACAAATCACATTTTCCTATAGCAAAAAGATTTGATCCTCCTATTTTTTGACAATACTAACATTTATGGATTCTAAACTCAGTGGGAATCACAAAGTCTAGTGTGGAATACACATGGCATTTTATGTGGTCGTTCACTCCATGAACAATAATGCAGTGAAGACAATGTGTTTCTACTGTTCTGACCCAGCGTTGCAGAAACACCTCACAAATATGAGAGACTGTATATGTAGGAGGGAGGGAAGTGCCTACTGAGTGTGCTATCCAAACCAGAACCTTTCTTGTGCTAGGGTTTGTTTTTGTGGAAAAACGGAGCTCGGCATTAGCTTAGGTTCATAGGCGATCCCACCAGGTTCAGTGCACCAGCACACATGGTAGCCAAAGTATTCCTTTATAAGCAAGGCAAAATGCATCTCTAAATGAGTGAGGAAAAGGTGTAGCAATATACAACAGTGCAGTTTCTGCATTTACCATGATCAGTATTGTTCAGATTAGGAAAAAGTTATTCTCTGAGCAGGTTGTCAGGCATTTGAACAAGCTCCCCAGGGAAGTGATCACAGCAACAAGCCTGCCAGGGTTCAAGAAGTATTTGGAAAATGCTCTCAGACATATGGTTTTATTTTTGGGTGATCCTGTGTGGAGCCAGTTGTTGGATTTAGTGATACTTGTGAGCTCCTTCCATCTCAGGATATCTTAATAAGTCCTTCGCTCACATGCCATCCTGCCTCAGAAACTTGCCACCTAGCACTGTAAACCTTCTCCATGAAGTACAACCATATGTTCATAAGGAATGGAGGAAAACATTCTCAGGTCTGTATGGTATGCCTCTTTTAACATTCAGAATGGCTGATGATAATGACTCAGCTGGCCAAAATTATGATTCTAAGATTCCTTTTTCAAGCTGAACACCAGGCTGCCATTGTGACTATGACAGACAAAGACTGTAGGAAGACATGAAGAGTAGAAATAGTGCCTTTTCACCCTGGGGAAGCAGGTGAAAAGTCTGACAGCTGAATTGAATAAAAGGTTCTTGTAGAGAAGCAGCTATCCCAAACCTCCAGCATTGCTGTTCTTATGTCTTCACTTCTGTCTGGCTGTAGTGTGTTACTCACAATATAGTAAAGTTAGTATAGTAAAGCGCACTATCTTGGCTCTTCACCTCTGAGCTGTATTCAAGAACCAAAATGGTTACTAAGGCTACCCAAACTAAACTGCATCAACAGTTATGCGCATACAACAATCTGTATACTTTATTATCTTCTGCTTCTCCACCTGATCTTCTTTTCCATTGCAGCTACTGAGTAGATTTAAGATGGCAGAATATACTGCATTTGTAAGGTTTGACATTTCCATGTCCATCCTTTGTCAGTGCCCCACAGCCCAATGTTAAACATATAAAGAAACTTCCTTTACCTGATCTGACTGATGAGCAGGAAATTAAAATAATCTCATAAAGGATTTACTGGCCTCTTGACAGACATAATTTGAAGCTGTTGGCTTTGATATAGAGGAGTTGGTATTGCTGCATGGAAATTCATCTCATCTATACAGTCCACATCTGGGAAGTGAAGATCTGAGTGCAGCTGCACAATTCCTCATTCTCTGATAATTTGTAGCTCATGCTATTCATGCCACTGGGGCTATTCAGAGGCATGTTGGAGAAAATGGAATTATGGCAAAAACATGGAATCACATAATAGAATGGTTTGAGTTCGAAGGGACCTTTAAAGGTCATCTAGTCCAACCTATCTGTCATGGGCAGGGACTTTTTTTCTAGATGAGGTTGCTCAAAGCCCCATCCAAAACAAAGATGGGACACTCTTAACATCCCTAGGCAACGTGTTCCAGAGCCTCCCAGCCCTCATTGTAATAAAATATATACGTTACACCCAAATGAAATTTACACTCTTTCACCCTCCTCCTGTCATGGCAGGCCCTGGTAACAGGAGGTGTTTCTCCTGACTTTGCAAGTTGAAAGGCTGCAATATTGTCTCCCCAGGAGGTGTTACACCACTCTGATCATTTTCCTGGCATTCCTCTGGACCCTGCTTGGATTTCTGTGAAGGCAAGATACTATATAACAGCCAAATGTTACAGTTTAGCATAGATTTACAGATTTCCCACAGATCAACTTGACAGAATGAGAATTGCATGTGACATTCAGAGCAGCACTGATCACAGTCCTTCTTCATCCCTCACTCTGGAGGTATCAGTCACTTCAGCAAGACAACACTGTCCAAAGCCAGCAGTTCCAGCTGTATAGCAATGCTGTGCAAGGAGTAAAGACACCCCGAACTCTGTACATAATCACAGCCAGTTATCCCTCATCACTGCCTTTGATATCCATTTGAAATACTGTGCTCATAATCCCATGTAACTAATACAGGATGACATCTTGGGCATTGCCAGGCAGTTATGGACACCCTGAACAAGTTACTGAAGACAAGGTTAAAATCCAAATGACTCTAACCACTGAGAAATCACCCTGACTCACAGCCTTGAGTAGTTTACTGTTAGAAGGGGATGGAGATGTCAGATAAAAATAAGGAAACATTAAATGTGAAAGGTTACTGCCCATTGTAACAATGGGCTTCACCACAGTCATTGCTGACAACTTATAAGAAAGCTCCATTTGTGTTGCGTCCCACAGTGTAGAAGATAAAGTGGCTGTGGTAGGTGAGAGTCATTTACATTGTGGCTCACCTCTGTAACTGTATTTGCCTGATGACACAGCAACATCACAAAATTGTCTCACTATAATTAAGAGCTCCTCAATTTGCCTGGCTTAATGCTTGAATATCAAATGAAATTCATGGAAAAGTACAGATAGAGTATTTACAGGTATCAGACTTGTTTCAGTGTTGGTGAACTTCCCGTGGGACTTAGAGGAGACTCTTCACTCCAAGGCACCTAACAGCAAGATTGCTGGGCCAGGATATGTCTGTGATGGTGTCTGACCAAGAGCTCTCTTCTGGCCACGGCCCACACAGGAAGACAACAGTCCTTTAATGTCTTTTTTCCCTTCTAGAGCCAGAAGACAGCCTTGGCATTGTCTAATCTCGTGTCTTACAGTTGAGATCTCACAAGAGCCCTGTGCTGAGGCTGTTTGATTGCTTTTCCAGACCAGCAGCCCCTGCAGGTGGGCGACACCAGGCTTTGCAGTCTTGACCAGCATCTAGATGTGAGTGTGAGTGCTCTGAGCAATGGTTTCACCTCTCCCAAGTGAAATACAGGACTAATCTATGCAAATGTCTCAGCAGAACTATGGGTGGTTTCTGCAGAGGTTTTCTAAGGAAGATCTTTCCTAGTCATAAAAGAAAAAACTCAGCTACAGGTTAATATAAACGCATTAATTTCCTAGGTGCAACTGGTGACACTTCTTTCTATATAGCTTTTTCCTTGGGAAGTACATCAGTAATACATTTGGAGTCTGGAACTGATGATTCCTCTGTCTTCTCAGCCTCTTAATGAAGTTACCTATAGATCAAACAGGCCATGTGTTCCCTTTCATCACTTCATCATCCTGCTAGCTCACCAGGTGTGAGCTGGTCTGACAGCCTTGTTCCCACTTAGCTGGGTATTAACTCAGGTTCCTATGGGCCCCAGGGCATATATATGTACCCCTTCCACTCTCTGCTTTCCTTTTCAGTTCAGAACCTGTTTGCATCCAGCTTACTCTTTTACAAAATCTAACTTACAGCCAGAGAAATTCTATTTAAGTGTATTGCACTTAAATAAATTAGCTCATACCCTTAGTGTTGACCTTATTGTAAATTTTCATTTAAAGTGTAGCATAAAAACTGGTGATAAAACAAAACTCAACATATATTAAAAATGGAGTTTGAAGAAATATCTTGACATGTGTGTAGAAATCATCAGCTTCTTATAAAATGAGACCATACTTTGTCTTTTCATTATTTTCTGTGAAAGCTTTGTGTAAATGAAAACACAAACTGTTAAAAGTAGGGTGAGTTAACCTGTTCCACATTATTTTGCTGCTATTGCCATAATTTGATTCTTGCTCCATATTGCTGCTATTCTTTCACTATCTCTTGTGCTTGTGAAGTGAAATGTCTTATCTGTCGAGGTAAACAACATTTCTTCAGAACAATATGTGTTGTTTTCCATTTTGATTAAAGGAGCTTGTAATTTTTTTAACCGAATATGTTAAAGTGAAATAAGACTTCATATGTATAATGAACATCCTTAAATAAGCACACAACAAAGAAAAAAAAATTATTGATCACATTTATCAATATATTTAACTCATGATTTTGTATATTGAAAATTTCTTCAAGTTAATAAACCAGTTTCAAGACTAGAATTTTATGTTCATATGCTTTTCAAGAAATCCAGATCATAAGGAAAAAAAAAAAATATTTCTCCATTTTTAATGCGAA
>VXAV01011908.1:0-10092 GCA_013399715.1 Alectura lathami
CCAACCCAAGCCATTCTATGATTCTATGATTCAATGATTCTGTATGAGCTTCTTGTCTCTGCTGCCATGATAGTTCATGGGGATGGAGGAAATCAGTGGGCTGCTCTGATGGCAACACCTGGTGACATTTGAGGGGCCAGAGGTGGTCCAACATACATGCAGGTGTCTGCAAGCCCTGATGGAGCATCTCTGAGGCACATGGCAGCACCTGGGGGTATCCCCTTGGAGGCTGCTGGGGAATATCTTTGGTCAACTGAAATGACAGCAAATGCCCACTTTCAGGACAGCTAAACTTGCTTCACCTCAGGATGTGCAGGACTGCTTGTAGAGGTATCTGCCTGACCAAATGCAGTCTTGTGCCACAGGGAGACCTCTGTCTCTCTCTTCCCCAGATAGTTTTCACTAGATCTCCAGTGACTGGAACAGTTGTTGTCTTACGGACATCTCTGCATTGTCCAACGTAATTGAGAGAAACTGCATAATTTAAGTGCCAACAGGCCTGTAGTGCTACCCGAGATGCCAGTGTTGCTCAGCACTACTAGAGCATGCAGCTGACATGGCAGCACAGGGACAACAAGGCGGCTCTGCTCATTCATAGCTAGTACTTAGCAGGCACCTCCTGATGGTATCTCAGAGAGACTTGGTGCTCATGAGTAAGTGACTTATTCCCACCATTGCAGCAAGCCAAGGTCTTTCTTTTCTCTATACAGGACAGGCAGGCAGTGCAGGAAAATGAGGCACATCACACCAGGGTTTCCACTTTCGTGCCAGCATTCTCAATCACTACTGGTTCTTCTTTTCCCCTTTCCTTTACTTACCCTCTTTATTTATACAACCAACTGGAACAGGTCAGAGATTTTCACTTTCCTTATATAACAGCATGTCTATAGTCAAGGACATTTTCAGCAGCATCTTGTCCTTCCTGAAGATCAGCCTCACCTCCACCACTGGCCCCCAGGGCTGCAACAACCCCACAAAAGGCCTCTTTTGTTGGGGCTACACAGCAGTGGCCTGTTTCTTTCTGGTCTCAGGACACCAGAGATTTCTCTCTTCGTAAGGACCCTCATTTCATCATGACATGTCCTTCTGCCTCTCACGCTAGCAGGTCTCTGCTCAAAAGCAAAGCCTTTGTACACACAGCCTCATGAGCACAGACCTGACGCAAGTCTGAGTGTGGCCCTTGTGCCACAGCTGAGGTGGTGTAGCCCAGATGTGTACCAATGCCCTCAACCTGGAGCTGGATGCCCACCTGCTATCACCACATTGTGACATTGATGGAACAGCTGCTGAGGTGGGACAGTTCCCTCAGCTTGGGGTGCTGTAATGAGATGTAATGCTGTAGAGATTCTTCAGAAGAGACAGGTGGAAAGATCAACAGGCACTTGACCCCAGTGTGAAGGAACTGCCTGGAGGCATGGAGCTCCTTTGTGGCATGGGCAGCAGATTGCATGAGCCCTTGTAGGTGAGAGGCCCCATCCAGTCTGGCCTTGAGGACCTTCAGGGATGGGGCATCCACAGCTTGTCTGGGTAACCTGTTCCAGTGCCCCACCACCCTCTGAGTAAAAAAAAAAAAAAAAAAAAAAAAAACCCCCNAAAAAAAAAAAAATCCTCCTAACCTAAATCTCCACTCTTTTACTTCGAAACCATTCCCTCCTACCACTATCAGACCATGTAAAAAGTTGCTCTCTCTCGTGTTTTTGAGCTTCCTTCAAGCACTGGAAGGCTGCAATGAGATCTCCACAAAGCCTTCTCTTTAAACTGAACAAGCTCTGTTCCCTCAACCTCTCTTCTTAGCATAAGCACTCCAGTCCTTTGATCATCTTAGTGGTTCTCCTCTGGACCCGCTCCAACAGCTCCATGTCTTTCTTGTGCTGGGGTCCCCAGGCCTGTACGCAGTACTCCAGGTGGGGCCTCACAAGGGCAAAGCAGAGTGGGAAAATCACTTCCCTCGCCCTGCAGTCTACCCCTGTTCTGATGCAGCCTGGGATGCTGTTGGTCTTACAGGCTGCAGGTGCACACTGCTAGCTCATGTCAAGTCTCTTGTTCGCCAGAACCCTCAAGCCCTTCTCTGATTAATTCTGATGGAACCAGAAGTGGCTTCAGCATGCAACAAGCCAACACTATGCACCATCCCTCCAGACCTGAAGGTCTGTTATGACAAATGGAGCCCAAAGGCATGGACTAAATGAATTCCATGAAGAATTTAGAGGGATGGCCCATAGGCTACAGGAATTATGTCTGCATATATATAGCCAAAAGGCAAGACAGGTAACGGTAATTAATTGGGACGTATCGGATATTTTTTGGACCTGAGTATGACGTGAATGGTATGGAATAAGGGGTAGATATGTCCTGGTTTCAGCTGGGACAGAGTTGATTTTCTTCATAGTGTCTGGTATGAAGTTCTGTTTTGTCTTTAGGAGAAAAACGATGTTGATAACACACTGAAGGTTTAGTTTTTGCTGAGCAGTGCTGCACAGAGCCAAGGACTTTTCAGTCTTTCAACAACTTGTACTGTCCTCTCAGAGAGGGGCTGGAGGGGGGAACAGGTTGCTGAGAGAGGACAGATCAAGGACAGCTGACCTGAACTGGCCAAAGAGATATTCTATACCATATGATATTCTGTGAGGAAACAAGAAAAAAAAAAAAAAAAAAAAAAAAAAAAAAAAAAGACAGAAAAAGAAAAAGTAAAAACAGAGGAGAATTGGCTGGGGAGGCAGGTGCTGCTCGGGGACTAGCTGCACATTGGTTGGCACATGTTGAGCACAACATTGTTCATCACTTGTTTTGTAAATATATGTTATTATCATTACTGTTTTTGTTTTCCTTTTCTCTTCCTTTTCTTCTTTTTCTGTCCTAGTAAATAGGTTTTTTTCATCTCAACCCATAAGTCCTACTTCTTTTTTGTTGTTGTTTTTATACACTCCCCCATCCCACTGGATGTGGGGGAGTGATTGAATGACTGTGTGATGCTTAGCTTCTTGCTGAGTTAAACCACAACAGAACTTCAGGGTGTTTAACTTGCCTGTCTTTTAGTAGACTCTCTCATCATCCCTCCTGCCAAGTCTGTAATTCTATTTCTATTAATCTTTTCTTTTCTGCCTGTGTCAAACATTTCTTGCACAGTTACCGCTTGTAGAAGGGGAACCTCATTCAGCAGCTTGGATTTAGCTCACAGTTCTCTTGTATATCTTAACCATTTACCTTTGTTACTTCTTCGAGAATAATTACAGATAGAACCAAAATCCCTTTGTGCCTATATACAGTCAGTTCTCAAAGGAAAGCAGGTGAAAGTTGATGCAAAGGAGCTGGAACATCTATGTGTAGACTTCAGCATAGAAGTCAACAGTAAGGAAAAATGATGTAAGCTGATGTAAGTCCCAGGTGGCTCAAGTGTGAAATGGTGAGGAAGACCGAGTGAGAAGCAAGGTTGACCATACAGTGTCTTACCCAGACATCCTTAGAAGACATCCTGGAAAAACTGAAAACACTTATAGCTTTTCTCAATATCTTGGTTAACAGAAAGGTAATTGAAAATACCCTTAAATATGACCAATACTTTTTTGCAAAATGCTCCTTGAAAACATCATCTTTAACTACCACTTTAAAACCTCCCTAATTAACTATCTCGAAGATCTGAGGAAAATGGCTTGTTAGGTCTTTCTGCACTGTAATGAGTCCTGTGGTGAATTTGGTGCTGAGTCCATGAACTTCAAGTACTGAGAGGAAACCGATGTAACCACACAGTGGGGTAAGGTCAGAAGGAAATGCTGAAGAGTCATGGAGTATTAACTGGCCCCTCTGGGAGCCATTATAAAACAAGACTCCCAGTGGACTTCTTAAAGCAGATAGTTGAAGGCCATGATTATATGTAGGCAACAGCACTGTGCAGGTGATTTTGATGTTGAGTACAGTTCTTGTTGTGTGTGATGAAGCAGAAAGGCCATACCCTGGCCCCCAGTCCTTGTGAATGGAGGTCCTGCCCCTCACAAACATCTCGGCTCTCCCATGATCAGTGGGGTGTGAGGTTTGTAACATTCTGTGAAGGAGGATGGTATGACACCTACTGGCCTCCCTTCAGGGCTGCAAGGAGGCAAGGAGGTACCAGTGTCATGAGGACAACATGTCTCCTCATGAGCCTGGGAAGCAGACACAGCTGCCATAGCCAAGGGGACAAAGACCTGCTACTGTTGCAATCTTTCAGCCTTCCAGTGCAGTTGGCCATCTGCACCAAAGGCTGTCCTAAACCTGCCCCTATTTCCCTCCAGGCTGAAGACACCCACCTACCCTCCCCATGCAGTGGTTTAACCCACGATCGTACCAACAGTCACTGGCTTACAAACCCCCAGGGCGCAGCAGCAAAGGCCCAGGCCTGCCAGCATACCACCAGCGGCTGGCATCAGCAGGATGGAGGAGGGAAGTGAGAAAAAAAAAGGTAGAATTAAGGGTGTTAAGATAAAAACTATTTTACTAAAATAGCTAAGGAACAAGAGATAATAAAAATGGATAAAATAATAAAAAATAAAAAGGGGGTAAAAGGGTAATAATACTGATAATTGGAAAACAGTGTCTTACAAGAAAAGTGATTTCTCACCCACATGCAAGCCCAAGCTGGAAATGATAAAAAAATACATGCTAGCCATGGCTTCCCGCCCTCACCAGGCCGGCACTGACCCCTGAGGAGCACCACCTGTCACAGGCCTACACCTAGATTCCATGCCAGAGATCACAACACTCTGGGCTCTGCCAGTCAGCCAGTTCTCAATCCACCTCACCGTGCACACATCTAACCCATACCTTCTAAGCTTTGCTACAAGGATGTCATGAAAGACAGTGTCAAAGCATTGCTGAAGTCAAGATAGATTACATCCACTGATCTCCCCTCATCTACACAGCTGGTGATGGCTTTGTAGAAGGCTACCAGATTGGTCAAGCACAGTTTCCCCCTAGTGAACCCATGCTGAATACTAATAACCTTCTTTTCTTCCAATTGCTTGGAGATGTTCTCAAGAATAAGTTGTTCCATCACTTTTCAAGGGACAGAGGTGAGGCTGACTGGCCTGTAGCTGCCTGGATCCTCCTTCTTGCCCTGTTTGAAGACCGAGGTGACATTGGCTATCCTCCAGCCTTCAGGCACCTCTCCCGTTTTCCAAGACCTTTCAAAGATGATAGGAAGCGGTGTAGCTAACAGTTCCAGCAGCTCCTTCAGCATTCATGGGTGCTTCCCATCAGGGCCCATGGATTTATGAGGACTGATTCTGTCTAGATGCTCTCTGACCCTTTCCACCTCAAGCATGGGAAAGTCATCCCCTCTACAGAATCTCTCTCCTACCTCTAGTGTCTGGGATTCCCAAGGGGCAGTTCTAGGCATAAAGACCGAAGCAAAGAAAGCACTGAGTACCTCTGACTTCTGCGCATTCCCTGTTAACAAGACACCTACTTCATTCAACAGTGGGCCCAAAATTTCCCTGGTATTCCTTTTTCTATTGATATACCTGAAAAAGCCTTTGTTGTTATCCTTGACCTCCTTAGCCAGAGGAAGTTCTAAGCAGGCCTTAGCCTTCCTGTTCTTATCCCTGCAGGACGTGACAGAATTCCTATATTCCTCCCAGTTGGCTAGGCCCTTTTTTTCACATTATAGGCTTTCTTTTTTTCTTTTTGAGTTTTTCCATGAGCTCTTTACTCATTCAAGCAGGTCTCCTGCCACCTTTGCCTGGATGCCATGTCAAAGCTGCAACAAAGGAAGTCTACCTTCCGCAGGGAGTATTTGTACAAAAAATGTGTTAGACAGCGATAGGAGGGAAAAGATATAAACACAGTGAAGAAGTTGACTAAAGATTTCATTAGTCTTTTGGAACATTAGACAAATTTTCAACTCCCTGTAGCTCACAGAGAAGACAAATAGCTGGGAGGTATCCAAAGGAAAAAAGATCAAGTGGAGGAGGAAATCTGGAGAGCAGTGGGAAGAGCACATGTCCAGATCCTCCAGCACAGGAGGTTCCATGTCCTGCAAACAGGACAGCAATAGGCCATGAGCATGTAGGCTCACAAGTCTCCAGGTCACTGCAGCCAAGGATGTCTTTGACCTTCACATCCCCAACAAGTCCCTCCTTGCTGGTGAGTATGAGATCCAGCAGAGCACCTCTCCTCTTTGGCTGCTCAATGGCTTGGGTCAGGAATCTATCAGTGCTCTCCAGGAATCTTCTGGAAGGCTTATGCCTTGCTGTGTTGTCCCTCCAGCAGTTGCTGGAGTGAATAAGGTCCCTGATGGGGCCATGGGCCTGAAAATGTGAGGCCTGTCTGTAAAGGGTCCCTTCCACTTGTTCTTCCTGATCAGGAAGCCAGTAACAGACACCACTGATCTCCTCTTAAAGCCTTTTCCATCAGCTCTCAGCTAGCTCCTCTGCCATCCCCAGGCAGAGCTCAGTGCACTCTCACACGGAGGGCAACATCCCCTCCCCATCTACCTCACCCAGATGTTGTAAAGGGCCCATATCCCTCTCGTGCTACAGTTCAGCTGTTTGAGCCATCCCCCATGTCTCTGTGATCCAAACACAGGATCTGCAACTGCTGATCATATTTATTCTATTGGCTGTATACATTAGTGTAAACACTTCAGAAAGGGTCCCATTCCAGAAGCATCATTGGATGTAGCCTGGAAAGACCATGTGTCTACACCATGGTTTTTGATATTCAGAAGCTAGCACACAGGCACGAGGTGTCATTGCGGGGCCCACGGTTGTCCAGGCAACACTGACATTAGCAGGGCATGGCTTTCCTCAGGGTCCAGTGCTGCATTTGCCAGCTGAACATGAGTGTGGTGGACATACCAGAGAGCTGGCATGACACTACAGTTCTGTTGGTGCTGTTAAAGTGAGAGCCCAGAACAAATTAGGTGTCATCGGTGAAAGAATGTAGAATCTTAGTTTTGTAGTGCCTTGAGCTTCGGAAAATGCAGTAGATGGAGCACAGATAAAGATCTGGCTCTTTTTCTAGTGAGCTCATCCTTTTGGTCAGGGTTTGGTTAACCCTGCATGGTCCATGGGGACAGGTGAAAAACGCACACTTGTGTGCCCTAAATGCAGGGGTCTGTTGTCATTTAGGATGCCCAGGATTATACCTCATTGGACTCTGACCCTCAGATGATGCTCAGGAAGAGAGTGGCAACAAAGAGAGTCCCAACTTTTGAGATTGCCAATTTAAATTTACATCTTTTTCCCCCCTTTCCACCAGGTAACACGGGCCAATTTCTACTGGGACTTATGCAGCATGACACTCCTGTCCTGTAAACCTGACCTGGCAGCCAACTACCCCAGGCTTCTGGCTCTCAGGGACAGACTGCAAGCACTGCCCGCTATCGTGGCCTGGATCCAGAAAAGATCAAAGACGATAACGTAGATGAGCTGTTCAGTGGACAAACAAATGCATGTTTCATTTTTCAACATTACAAATGTCTTAAGTCATTGATTTTGGAATCATTTTAATTAATTGCAGATGGGTATGCAGTACCAAATCTACCCCCTCTAGCCATCTTTGAGGGAGCATCTAAGAAGCTGATTTAGTAGAGTAGAGCCTGGGGAAAGGTGTAGTTCCAGCCACATTCCCTTCACTACTGAATTGTTTAATCAACACAATTAATGCTCTGGGGGGGTCTCAGAGGGAGAAGAAATGAATAAATTTGATCGGACAGATATAATCTCAATGCTTTGTGTTTAGTGTTGACTTCCTGGAGGAAAACACGTTAAAGAAGTGTTTGGGAGGGAACATGAAAGAAAACTTACCCACTGCCAACAGATCTCATGCTTCTCAAACACCTTCTTTCGCCTCTTGCGGTCCCTGCTACGCCATTACAAAGAGCGCAGCATAGAGCTTATTGGGTGCCCACACCAGCACTGGTTCTCTATAAGCATACCAGCTGCAGAAACATTAAATTGCTCAGCATCTCTTCCAGTAAAAGCAACAAACAGTAAAAAGGGTGAAAACCGAGTTGAGAACACAACAAATGATTTTCCAGCCATGGGGAAAACAGGTACATGGAACTGCTGGCAAGAGGGATGGCTGTGGAATCAAGCAGTTCACCTAAACTCAAGGGGAGACAGGTGCCTGTAAGAGGACTCCACTGCATGTGGATAAACCACAACAGACTCTGGGAATCCTCGGGGCTGAACATAGACAATGCTGGGAAACTGCTTCCCCTTGCACCTTCTCCCCCCAAGCCGAGTACCATTTCATGAAGTTACAGAAGTGACATCAATGCAACCACCAAACAGCTCAGCAGCTAAACAGGTATTAGCAGAAATGGAAGCAAGGTCCAATCTTAGGTAGGTTTGGATACACAGTCTCCACTTGTTCATTTCCTTGCACACTTGGTTGTAGGTCTTCACATATCCTTCAGCTTCCACTCTCTTNGACTCCACTGCATGTGGATAAACCACAACAGACTCTGGGAATCCTCGGGGCTGAACATAGACAATGCTGGGAAACTGCTTCCCCTTGCACCTTCTCCCCCCAAGCCGAGTACCATTTCATGAAGTTACAGAAGTGACATCAATGCAACCACCAAACAGCTCAGCAGCTAAACAGGTATTAGCAGAAATGGAAGCAAGGTCCAATCTTAGGTAGGTTTGGATACACAGTCTCCACTTGTTCATTTCCTTGCACACTTGGTTGTAGGTCTTCACATATCCTTCAGCTTCCACTCTCTTCTTCAGCAATAGACTTCAGATAGCAGGGTAATTTTTTTTTTTTTTTTTCCTCCTGTACATCTTCCTCAACCAGAAACACAGATCACAAGAAGGCTGAGGTTGGCAGGGACATCTGGGTCCATCTGGTCCAACCCATGAAGCAAGGCCACCCAGAGGAGGGTACCCAGGACATGGGTCCAGGCAGCTTTTGAAGATTTCCAGGGGGCTCCTCTGGGCAGCCTGTGCCACTGCTCTGGCATCAATCACCTTCTGTGCTCCTAACAAAGCGTACAGCAGCTGAGCCTTTAACAGAGGACAAGGGCAAAAAAAGGACTTCCCCATACCTTGGCTCCCCTCACGTTCCAAAAAGGAGTGATCTTAACAGTGCGAAAGACCAAGTTTCAGGCTTTTCCTCTGTCCAGGGAAAAAGATAACCTCCTGTCCTGCCTCCTTACATCATGTCCTTGCCAGAAGATTACAAGCTTCAAAAGCACCCCTCATCATTTATACCACTGAAGCTCTTCATTTCACTGAAATGAATCCTGAATTCACTGAAACTTCAAAGAAAGCAAGGTCTGAGTTTTGCGATTAGCGCACTTCACTGGCAGGCCACAGACCCGCTATCTACAACCAAGGACCAACCAGAGAAATCACAACCTGGATGGAGAACTCCATTTGGCAGGAACTCCACTGTCACAACCTGTATTCTAACACAACCCTGACTCCAATATAATGCAACATTAGTAATTATCTACTACTGGATAAAGCCAAGCCAGGACAAATGGAGTAATTTGCACAGTTTGAAAGCTGGCTCTGATGTACACTGTGCAAGTTATAAATTCCCATCCCACCCCACTCCCTCCAAAAAAAGCCACAACATGAGAACATTTTGTTAATCTATGGAATTCTATTTGAACAAATTAATACAAAACCAGAACAGTATGTCAAAGGAACCACAACAAGCAGGAACAGACTTAGGCATTGTCAAGTAAGGCACAAATAAAAGCATCTACATGCATAATCCAGTGAAACAGACAGTTTATTTGTATGTATTTGGAGGTATAATTATTAAAATACTGACAGCCATTAAACTGTTACAACAACTACTGCTTAGATCTCCATTTTGAAAAATATCCTGTAAAATTATGTTTTTTCAGCATCTGATGTTGGTACATTTGTACTGTTTATGTTCCCAAGCATCAGAATAATGTTGTCAGTGTGACAAATTATCAATAACCAGAGAAATACAATGAAGAAACTACAAAAAAAAGTTACAGAAGTTGATAAAACTAGTGGGTGTCAATAACGTGACAGTCCTTGGAGTAGGGCATTACCTTTCTTCCTTAGATTTTGCAATATCTTTACATTTTAGAGACCTAATGATGCTTTTAGTAATGTGGCTATATCT
>VXAV01011909.1:11586-53822 GCA_013399715.1 Alectura lathami
AAAAAAAAAGAAAAATCAGAGAGTTTTATGCACAAAAAAAGCAAGTAACTCAAAATATACATTGCTATCTTTGGCAAAAAAAAATCTGAATTCCGTGAGAAGTGCCTACTAAAAGCTGTTCTGGAGGGTACTGAGCATCATTTCACAAATATATTGCTTGATCTGTCAATTTATTTACGTGTACACAGACTGGCCTTCTGTAAACACTATAGCACTGGTTACTGGTCTTAACAGTGTTAGTGCTGATAACAAGCCTATGTGTCTGAACTTTATTGTGTAGTTAATTCCCACTGTTTTGGCAGTGTCTGTGGTAAAATATCTACTTAACAGACATAAGTAGGTGATACAGTTTTAAAAATAACTCTCAGAATTGACACGTACTCAAGATGTTGCCTTACCACTACATTAATGACAATATAATGGTAGCAAGATTCCAGAAAGTCATATTCTCCTCTCAGAGAGACAAAGTTAAGGAAAGAATGTGATGCTGGCAGGTAGACGAACTCAATTGGTACAACATGGTAGAGCATGTTAATCTTTGCCAGCTCATTGTGTTTGCATGTGCCAATGGCAATAAAGTGCTGTCACTTGAAAATGTGTATATGAAGGCAATAAAATGACTTTCATACAAAATAAAAAAGTTTTTCTGCTGTTATACACCTGTTTTTAAAACAGAAAAACATCTGTAACATCTGATGCATCAGAGTAAGGCCTGTTATATCCCGGTTTATCACTGTGTTAGGGGGCCATAGGTTCTGGTAAACTTTTCATCATTAGTTCAACATTCAAGCAGCATAAATCATCACATAAGCAGTAATAGGGCAAGGGCAATGGTTTTAACTAAAAGAGTGTAGATATAGATTAGATATTAGGAATAAATTCTTTACTCTGAGGGTTGTGAGGCACTGGCACAGGCTGCCCAGAGAAGCTGTGGATGCCCCATCCCAGCAGGTGTTCAAGGCCAGCCTGGATGGGGCTTTGAGCAGCCTGATCCAATGGGTGCTGTCCCAGCCCATGGCAGGGAGGTTGGAACTGGATGGACTTTAAGGGCCCTCTCAACCCAAGCCATTCTCTAATTTATAGGATCATAGATTCTAGAACTATTACTGTATAATTCTATGATAAGATCAATCAACAAAGCAATAGTTTAGAAAGTAAGAATGCAACATTTTTTTTATTATTATTATTAAATCATAAATAAAATTTTAGCTGTTGAAAATATACCTTCTAAAATATACCTACCTCGCCCAAGAAGGTGAGTAGGAAGAAAAGTGCAACAGGCAGGGTAGAAGCCTATGGGTAAGGAATTCAGTTGCTTTTCCCCCCGATTAACATCCTGAAGGCAAATGCTCCAGCTGTGGTGTGACCCCCACCAGCTGCAGAGGAGCACCCTGATGGAGGAGACAAGGCTGCTCCTGCCCAGGGGGGGCATCACTGCCACTGGCTAGGGTTGACTGTCAGTTCCAGGGCAGCCCCAGGGAAACTCGCAAGCAACAGGCAAAGCCTGTGGAGGGGAAAAAAAAATAAAAAAATAAATAAAAAATTGGGAACAACAGAGAGAGATCTTAATTTTCAACTGCATTTTCCAGCAGTTATATCCTCTTATTTCCAAGGCATTCGGATAATGTAACCCAGATGTTTCTCTGGCTATCACTTTAGAGACTCCAAAGCGTGGGTTTTTTTTTCTGTCAGGAAATGAAAAAATCCTTTTATAGCTGTTTCATTTCAACAGATGATTTTGCCTTCAGCTTTTTAACTTCTAACTAAATAAAATATCAAAATGAAAATGAAAAGTCATTTCAAATGGCAAACAAACTTTTTTCCTGTTTTGATCTTGTTGCAACTTTTCCCCCCTTCTTTTTACTGAAATTTTATGTTCAGCAAAAAGTAAACAATTTCATACATCTTAAAAATATATTTGATTAAAAGTAGTGCCTTTTTTAAAATGCAAATCAGCTTTTCTAGCAGCTCTACTTCCCACACTTTAAATACTGCAGTTAAACTACTTTTAAAATCATTTACTAGACGTGTTCTGCAGAATGCTACATATCATCTGCTCATTTCCATGTGTGCAGAGGGTGTTTAACATCTCAAAGCCAGACATGTTTACAATGCAAATAAACATGTGATGGTGATATTTTTTCCAACATTTACACTGCAGACCAGCTACAACTGATTTAAATAGAATTCAGGCTTTGAAATGCTTTTTAGCCTAAATGCTTAAGTGGTTCAAGGAATCTAAACCTTCACTCTATATTGATAATGGTCATTCAGGGGTCACAGCAATGAACACAGAAGTGGGAAATGCCACCCAAATTAAAGCAATGAACACAGAAGTGGGAAATGCCACCCAAATTAAAGCAAGAACTTGAGAAGTGAGTTCAGTAAAAATGAACTGCACTTTTCAGTGATCGTTCCCCAAAACCTAAAGAATGCTATGTTTGAATTCTTGGAAAAAAAACTAGGGTTTTCTTTTCGCCTGTCACAGTTTATGCACTTTGCAATATTTTCTCTTTTAAATTGGAAATAGACATAGCAACAAATACCACAAGATAGCCTTCATCTGATGATCCTACCAAACTCACCAACAGAGAAATTATTGGAAATTGCATTAGAAAACTTCACCTAGGAAAGCTGCCTGGGTCAGGAAACTTCGATGTGTTTCAGTTACTGTTGGATAGTTTTTTGTAAGCTGAACAAAGGTTCTGAATATTTAGGTCTTTGAATTTTCTTTTATTTGTGAAAACTTTCTTTGTAATATTTGTACTTGTGTATATAACTTCTACTATACTACATATATGTATAAATAACAAAATTGTTATTTAAGCAACAATTTAAGCAACATAGAAAGTCTGTCATGTTAACAGGTCACAAAAGCAAATACCGCGTTTACTGGCTTTGGGCAGAATTGAAGGTTCTTCCCTTTGGGGCTTGAATGCTGTTAGTTTTCCACACTGTAAAAGAGCAAATACCTCTAAGAACTTCGCAAAGGTTCACAAGCCAGCTGTTCCTTTCTACCACACAAATCTGCAAAACATTGCTATCCCCCACTGTTTCAACAAAACTCTTTTTCCCCCTCAATTATCTGCTTTACTTCTCCAAGAATTCTCCGTATCTCCTAGCCAGAGGTTATCTCCAGCTGAGTTCAGTGACAGACATTCACCCACCGACAAACGCAGCTGCTTCAGAAATTCTGCTTGGCTGGGGTATATCCCTGTGAGGTGAGTGGTATAATAAGGTTTTCTTTCTTGTAGTGAAAACTTTATGTGAGTCTGTTCTGCAGAACTAGGCTAGTTAAGAATACCAGCAAGAGCCACAATAGCTAATGGGTTTGTAAGCTGATTTGCATAATGAAAAATCTGTATTAATGTTAACTAATTAACTTGGGAAAACAATGTTTGAAAGAAAATACGTTCATCCCTTTGGAAATAGTAAAATACATAGAAATTCATACCATCGCATTATTGCCAAAGAAGCTGAGTATCAGGCTACAAGCTGGGGAAACCATTTGCATTTTTGTGTACTGAAATACAGTGATTCAAAACAAAAACACAGGTCAAACATTAGGAGACGCTTTCAAGGCATCCAGTAATAGTGTGAATTCCCTTTGCAGCAATCTTTACATTATTAATTTGCATTCAGGCACTTCAGAGCCAAGGCTGTCAGTTGTGCAGAGAAGTCAGCTTACCCAGGAACACAGGCTGGCAAGGGCAGGTTTCTAAAGATAGAGAAAGCACAGAGTGAGCGCTGGTAACGGGCAGGACAGGACAACTGGTTTTATCGCTGCACCAGACACCTGCCAGCCCCAGTACCTCTGCTGGAGGGAGTTTACACACCAATACCCCACCACTTCCCTCCATAAACATAAATCACACACTGCTCAGCAGTAGTAGTTCCTGTTAGACTTGCCCATAAGGACAAAGATGAGATAATAACAAAATTAGAGGAGTCAGAATTGGTAGAACCAGAAAGGAGGAGTTCAAGCAGCTTTGGAGTGGCTCAGTTTAAATATATCCTACTCTTTGGTTCCTGAAAGGGCAGGAAAGAGCAGGGATTTTGCCTGTGGCCGTTTTTTATGCAAGGTGTGGAGGTGTGTGTGTGTACTCCCTCTGCCTGCCAGTTCCTCTGGAAGGACACGAAGGAACACAGTTACAGGTTGGGACATACAGAATGCCATGGATGAGCAGCTAGGCCATTAAAACATGGCAGCCAAAAAGGAGAGCAAGGAGGCCGCTGCCCATTGCCTGCGTTAGCTGTACCTGAAGCTGGCAGCCATGGTCCTGGGTAGCCCCTGGTTATAGTAAAGAGACTTCAAAGAGTGAGCATCCCTGTCCCCCCACCCAGGGGCAGGTGGCCAATACGGCTTCTGAGAGATGCTTCAACATTTGTGGCTTTAGGCATTTTGCTGCCTGACACATCTAATCTTCTACAGACCTGAATTCTCATTTTTGCAGTTGCTTCAGGGCATTCATGGAAGTCTGACTTCACTTTGAAGATAGAAATGTTATAAATGTCAAACACCCCTGTGATTATTTACATGCAAATGTACATTGTGTCAGTCATTTACATTACAGCTATCAAAATGATAAGGTCAGAATTCAGCAAAAGGTCAAAAGTCATCATTTTCTGCCTGAAAATAATGTGCCACTCAAAATATCTGACGAACTCTTAAGCTGAGCTCAGATAGAACAATTGATAGATGCCACCCATCCTTTCCTCAGATGCTGGACATGGAACCGCAATCAAGTTGTTACACACTGCCTTCCTGTGGCTCCTGAAAATATTTTCACTCCAAGTTTCACCACAGGAAAGGATCACTACAGAGCAGTTGTTCCTGTGATCCATTCACAAAGCAATCCTCTTGCTCAGCTCATGGCAACCTGAACAGCCCCATCCCACCAAATTCTTTAGTTCGTAAAACTTTGTGTAGCTATAAAGCCTGGTCCTCCTCATATTAAAGTACATTCGTGTTGGTGGCACAGGATCAGTTCCCTAGGCAAGGCATTTTATCAGCTTTTTTTTTTTTTTTTTTTTTAAGGTAGTAAATGGACTACTAGTAAAAGTAAACATACTTGCTTGATCTCCTCAGTCAATATAGATTTATTATCTTTTTGTTTGTTCCTTTCCATTAGCAACCTGTATTTGTTACCGTTTCATGTCTCTTTTTACCCTCCATCCTATTTCTGAATGTTCCTTGAATTCTCCCACGTAACGCCAAGTTCTCTTCCTCTTCCCCTTTATTAAGAAAATCTGTGGTATCAGAATAGTTGTGGTATCAGAGGGTGTTGTTGGTTTTCCACCTGTGCTTCTGTTCTGCAGTCTCTTAGTTTTCCCTTGCAAGAATAAATGCAGAATTATCCACAAATTAAGCAAGAAAAGATCTCTCTCTGCTTGATTTTCCCTTGGAGACAATAAGAAGCACTGAATTAAGTAAATTGTATTCGCTGGGCACAGGAGTACATTTCCACAGTTAAAAACTGTTCTCAGGAGATTAGCTGTAGTAAATTGCTCAAGTTTCACAGGCCAATAGGCATAATAAGGTAAACTTAGTGGTAACGATCACAGAAGGAAAGATCTTTCTCCTTCAAGGAAAGAAAGATAGTTGGAGAAAAATAATATAAAGCACTGGCTCAGTGAAAGAGAATTATTTAGGAAAAGAAATGCTGAAAGAGAATAACAAATATCAGTGGCTGGCAACCTAGTGGTTTCATCTACCTGAAAAATAAAACAAAACAAAAACATCTGGATTTTATGTAGTAGTGTGATGTCGTGGAACAGTATCCCTGCATTTGCATTATTGCCCACTGGTCTGAGCAGGACCCTCTCCCAAAAATATGTTAAGCATTATAAGCAGTTTAGGGGGAAAGAAGATGAACAGGAATTGAAGAGATCACCACATACATAAAAAAGATAAGACAAAAATGACTGACTACAGAATGGCTCCCGGTAAACGAGGGCAAAATCCTAGACTATTAAAAAATCTCCGTAGATACAAGGAAAAGGTTGATCCATCCTGTATGGAGTCAAAGGTGATAAAAAGAAAAACAGTGGATAACCCTAAGAAAGGAGGGAACGCCTGGTGAGTAGTAGGCTAAAATGAAAGTTGTAACCTGTACTTTGCTCTACGAGAATTATTTGAAAAGAATATGTGGAGCAGGGTATACACATATTGTCAAGGGATGGACCAAGACACCTATTAAACTTCTTCTCACTTGTAAGATTACAACAGCTATATTCAAAGAATGAAATTTCACTCACCTCAATACCACTGACATTTCCATTAAAAGAAGTTCATCTGTCACCTTGTTCCTGTAAAAGAACAAATACATAATATTTTATTCAATATGTAAATTATCATTGCCTGAATTATTCTGGATGCAAACAAAAAGAACTGATGCATTTTAGGCCATCACAACTCATTCTGCAGTTTTCTAATCCCTGCAGTGTGATGCAGAGACATTCACTTGCTACCGAAGTGCTAGCATCTGCAAAAAGATGCCAGGTTGTTTCGTATCATCCATCTGAATCCTCCCAACCTCCCTTTGCAGAACCGATGGGAGAATGATGCTCGTTGTCAAACACACTTCCATGTGCTGGGCCAAAGTTAATTATACAGGATTCGGGCTGGCTTAGACCTACTTAACATTCCAGCACGTGACAGTGCTCGCCGTGTTGGGAAATGAACGACTAGCGCTATCCCACTAAAGCGCGATGTAACTGTTAACTCAAGGGCAGTCACAGAGAAAGCTATAAAGGAGGTAAAATCAGTAGAGCATACACACTATTTGCTAAGTGCCAGCTGTTAGCTGAGGGAAGAGAGTTAATTTTTAACAGAAGAATTTGCCGTCAGATAGTCCCGTGTGCTCCTGCAGCTCCCAGATGGATTCTGCCTTGCTGGGCTCTGGCAACCAGTCAGGGAGCACTGAGGACGGTGCAAACAGTTTTTCTTCCCGAGCTTGCCTGTTGTCATTACCTCTTTTGCTACATTTTACAAGTCTGACTTCCAGATGGCAATTTATAGCGCAGATGAATAACAAAAAAAAGGGTAATTTTTCTCACTGTTTTGTAGATGTATTCTGTCATTGTGATATACAATGTATATTACAGCAATTGTACATCATGTTTTCAGATGCTGCTGAAAAGGCGTAGGCAGCAGAGCAGGGCGATATTTCCCAGACACACTTCTACCTGTGCAATGCCCTATGTTACGAGCAGCTGACATGAGGTGTGTTCACTCATATCCCATGGCTGGCCGTGTGGAGGGGCAGCCACCGAAACAGACAAGGGCGATACCTGCTGCTGGTTTCTGCTGCGAACAAAAGCCATTAGTGCCCATGTTATTTTACTTTTTGTGGCTTTTCCCTTTTTAAGTGAGTAATTATTAGAATGTACGTTTATACAATTTTGTTGAAATTTCAGCTACAAATCAAGCATTCAGTCATGCAGGATCTTGGAGAAAATGTTGGTGAGCCTCTAAAATACACAGTTCTGCCACAGTGGGTCCCTAGAACTCCTTCAGATCATGCACTGATTCTCAAATCGAGTAGTTTTACGATGATACTCACAGTGTCCTTTATCACAGCCTGAGTAGAGCAATGTAGTGCAGAAAGTGCTTCTGTCTCCAAGGGAGAGAAATTACTTTTCATTTTCTGTGTGAATAACTGACTATTTTGGTCTGAATTCATCTGCATACCTTACCTCTCCCGCACTAATTAGAGGCCTGCTCTCATTAGGTTCCATCTGCAGCCAATGGAGAGAGATAGGAGCTTCTGCAGGATGATTCCTCCCTCCTCACCTACTGTTTGGGATTGGAGAGCAGCCCCAGAGGCTTCTGCAGTCTGGATGGCTGCATTCCTCCAGTAGGCACCTCAGCTAAATGTCTAAGGTTGCTGTGGTAAACTGTACTGTAGCATTTAATTCCTACAATTTTAACCATTTATGTGTTGGGTCTGTGGATCCAACTATGTGTCCATGAATTATTCTGTCATCAGAGGGAGAAGGGCAAAGATAAATCTGCTAGATGGTATCACACATAGATAGGATGAATCATGCTTTAAAGGTTTCTGTCTACTTTTGTCAACGACAAAGTGTTTGGAGTAACTGTCTGGAGCAGGCACCTAACTTTTAGCTGGCGGAGAGAAATCCCTTGCTAAGTGATAAAGCAAAGTATCAATTTGGCTGCTCAATAGACTACGGTAATCTTCTGGCTTATCTAGTAGGATAAAATAGGCAGCAGGATGTGAACTTCCCTGTAATGTTCTGTGAGCACTATTCAGAGTAACAAGGCTCTGACTTGCCAGAAGAGAGTGAAAATAGCTCAGCCTTCATTGCCATTAACTCAATTGCTTTCAGGTGTACTGTGAATTTTATGTCAGATAGCTCAACCGTCGCTATACTACTTTCATGTAATGCAGCAAGTAGCTAATATAGTAACAGGACAGAGTGGAGCTCAGCTTTCAACTTCACTGTGGTGATGTGGTAGAAGAAAAAGTAGATTTCAGTGTAGATACTTTGAATCCTTCACGGGGAGGGATGGAGAAAGGACCAGTATTGTTTAAATATGAGATAAAGATTACAGGTTTCAGGAAGATTTTTAATTTCTTAAGCCTTAATCATTTATTTTTGGTAATAATACCTGCAATGGGTTTTTAGTGCTTCTTATGTCTTTGTGTTTATAGCATTTAAAGTCCTTGTAATTTTGTAATCACATTTCATGCAAGTGTGAACAACTGGCTGCAACACTGAGAAATTCCTCAGGAGCCTACCAGCATTGGAGAAGTGGCTTTGTATTGGCTTTTGTGGTCTGGGGTATGTTCTGAAGTGCAGAAGGAAGATCAAGTGTGAGCCTGAAGTTTAACTTATTCCAGTGCTACTGGCTGTAGTGTGTAGAAATTTAGTTTGGTTTTGCTCAAGGAGGAAATAAAGGTGATGTTTTAATCCAAACAATTGGAAAAAAAAAAAAAAAGTGGGTCTGTATTTTATATTTTAGTCATTAATTCTGGTTGGTGCAGTGTCTAAGTACCTGTCTTGAGATTTCTGTATAATTTCTGAATGGCTAAGGCAGAACAAAGAGCTTTTAATGCTTCTGGAAAAAGTGTGTGGCCAGAAACTGGTAGGCAGCTTTGGAAGTGGGGACTTTGGTCCCCGTATCTCTGCACCGACTCAATGAAAAAGTGCACAGACTTTAAAGGCTTAATCTAGCCAACAATCCTGCAGTGTGTCTCATCTCTTGAATTGTTATGTGGCCTGACATATCTGTAGCCAAAAGGCATTAAGCATCAGTCAATCTGAAGAAAAGAATTCTAAGTCAGATGTTTAAATACTGCAGAATTCAAAGAATACAGTCCTGAAAGGGCTCTCTGGAGATCCTTATTATCCCCTGCTTTACAAAGGTAGGATTAATTACACCTTTCTTGAAAGATTTCCCAGCTCTCCAAAGCAAGGTATTCTGCAGTTTACCTACCCTTACTGTTATGAAGATTTCTAATATTTAATTAAAGTATTTGTTAATTTGATTGAAATACATTAGTCCTTGTCTAACCCCTAGCGAACATGGAGAACAGGAGCTTTTTAGTCCTTCCCCACTTTCTTGCGCATTATGGCCATTACCATATTTTCTAATATTCTCTTCTAAAGACTAAAGAAATGTCTTTCATTCCCTCAATCTAGGGGCTTTTTTACCTCTTTCTGGTGCCAGTTTTTCAAATAATCTCTAGTGTAGAGCTGTGGGGTTTTTTTGGCAACAGATTACTTCAGCATCATATTTCTGCTTGTACCTAACTAGCATGGAAATATTTACAAGCAATGAGTAGCTGTTTTAGGCCAAACAAAAGCTGTAAATTAATATTTCATACTCCAATCAAGTGGCATGTTTTGGTTTCACAACTGTTACTCTGGCCCAAAGAAGCTGACACAGGCTCAACCTACAGAACATGAATCAGTAGCTCTGTACAATTTCTTACCAAGTGACCACGAGGCAAGACTCACCTGTCTCTCCCACCTGCTGCTGGGGATGAAGTGCTGCATGCTTTAGCATCCATCAAGTACGTGCTTCCTCCCGGGCAAAGCTGCAGCAGGTATTTAAGGCATTGGAGGAGGACCACAGCAAGATGTGTATTAATTGATTGTAGGTCTATTCCTGAGGTATCCAGCACGGAGTTATAGATAACTCTGAGTTACAAAACTGTTTGAAATAGTGAATAAAAGGTTTTCTTCTAAATGCTGTGGTGAAATGGTTCTGTATCCTAGGGAAATAGGAAGTGACTGATTTTTGTGGTGCTTCTGGTGGAGGATCCAGTGGAGCAATGTAGATGAGGGAGGCAAGTGTTCCAGTGACACAACATGCTTCCAATACTAGTCTTAATTTTATTGTGTTCAGATGTCTGTGAAATATCTTGAAAATGAATGATTATTTCCCTAATCTTTCCTTGAAAGTCTACTATGATACAGTCCCACAGTAAAGGTTTAAGAAACATGAGTTTGTTATGATCTTCTAGTCCATCATCAATGTCCTCCTTTATCTGGCAGCACATGAATTTGGCAGTAATGTGACAGAAGAGAAAGAGATCCTCCTCTAACACATGCACTGCTGATACAAACTTGCACTGAAATTCCTACAGGATTTCCCCAGCTTGCAAAGTCTTCTTCCTTTTCCAGTAAACTGATAATTTCCTTTATGTTCAGAGAAACATCTGTCATAGATGATTTACTCCGTGCTTCATCAAGACAGAAGTTAGGAAACAGAAAGAAATCCACGATCTACAACAACCCTACACAGATGAAAAAGTTCAGAAGCTGTATCTTGCTCTCATGTTCTGTTTGTTTCATAGTGACCTAATTACAGACGATTTTGTTAGCAAGTTCAAATCCCCATAGCTGGGGTCTGAAAGACAGAATTGGAAATAACTGATTCAGGCTGTTTTATACAAGCGTTCCAGAAGTTCATGTCATCTTTAAATAGACAGTAGTGGAGAAGAGTCAACGTGAAGAAGTGTAATGTGAGTGTAATGCAGAAGAAAGTGTAATGGTTCTCAAATCATGAGTTGAAGAACATTGCAAATACTCTCTAGAAATTCTGTTTTTATATTGCAGAGAATTAAACTGTCAGAAAACAAATGCAGTTCAGCTATGAAATTGCCATTTCCTAAAGCTGTTCCTTCAGGGCCCAAAAATAGTGGGTAATGCCATGTTGAAGTGTAGTGTAATTTTCGTACTGTACAACAATATTTTGGGACTATGTATGATAAATAACCCCTGAACTCTGACCATTGCTGCCCAGAATCACCATTTCACTTGCCACAGGTCTTCTGAATTTGTTTTGGCACTGGTCTTTCTGGCTCCAAGTAGTTCTTCTATGTCTTTAATATGTAGATGGGTAGCCTGAGAAGACACTGTTTCTATACTGCTTTGCAATCCAAATGAACTGCTACCTCTGCAGCCCTCAGAAGCCATTTAAATTTGTTTCACAAGCAGGTGAAACACTTCAGAGGTGATTCATAATGCAGATTTGCTTTAAGGCCACATTCCAGCTGTGTTTGAAGGTGTGGAAACTCACTGGTGCTGGAGCTAGCCGGTAAGCAAACTCCTGTCCCAGACTCTGTGAGATGCCTTCTNNTTTTTTTTAAATTCAAATTCAGGTAGTCATCCTGACACAGAACATTTATGACCTGCTTTAATTAGCACTTTTCTCAGCAGGCTCAGTAAATTGGACTTTTTTTTTTTTTTTTGAAGGTAACAGACAGCTAGATCTGTTTATTCAAGCCTCCTAGTAAACTGAGATTCTTATTAATTTAAAAAAATCTTTTATTTTCTTTCCGAAGTTATTTTACAAGTGCCTAAAGACCTTGTCAGACGGAGTTCGTAATCGCTTATGTTGTTGTTCTTAATATAGAAATCACAAGGAAAATTCCCTGGGTCTGATTCCTTTCTCCTTCTGGCAGAAACAAATCAGGAGTACCCTCTGGTGAAGCCTGTGCCAGATAGATCTCTTCTGTACAGATCTAGTTAGAAATGGATCTGATTTCTGCAGATGTAATGTGTAAGATAAAACTGAAAAATTAAGAGAGAGAAGCCTCTGGAGCCCCTGAACTCCTCTTAAAACAGGGCAAAGATTAATTAGGACCTCTTAGTACCTACATCTCAAAACTCCCTTCCAGTGCATGAATCGTTACTGCAACGCTTTAATGAGTTTTTACTCTCCTTGACTTCACAGGCAGGGTGGAAGAAAAAAGCAGACTCAGCAGGGAAGTTTTGAATGCTCTGGAGAAAGAGCTAATTTAACCGGAGGAAGGTCTCAGAAGAAAATCCTTGAGATCAAACTGCTAATCAAGTTCAATAGGTGCAAACGTTACGAGAACAAAAACCTATCAATCAAACACTCTATATAGCACTGCAGAATGGGAATTGTTTGATTTCTTTTTTCTTAAAGAATATTCTAGTCTGTTTTAAAAAATAAACTGCAGCTCTAGGCTTTTCAGATAAATTCACGCACATATGCATTGACTAGTCAAATATTCTCACAGCTTCAAACGTGTAGTGGCAGCATTCACGTGCCAGGTTCTGGCTGCTGCAGTGCAGGGCCTGCTGTGTTGAGGTGAGATGGAGCTGAAGATGATTTTGGCTGAGGAACGCTGCCCACATCTGTATTGCCCATCTCTGCTGCACATGTAATATGCTTCCAGACAAGAGGCAGAAGGGTAGCAGATGACTGTAACACCTGTGGTCAGCCCAGGCAGAGCTGTGAGGGTGTACTTCCAGGCATTCTCATTCCTCGTCTTCTGCTGGTGGTCTGTCCATTTTTACACGCGGGCACAGCCTCTCACAAAGCAACAGCCAGGAAACAAAGCCTCCTCCCTCACTAGACTTGCACATATCTTCGCTTGGGGCAGCGATTTGTCACAGTGTTTGGGGTGGAGGTCAGTGTTACTCAACAAAGGTGGTTTGTTCCTGGTCAGTATCAATAGGTGGTGTGTTCTGCCCCATGTTGTTCTCAGTGATTATGGCATGGTTAGTAAGAACATTAACATTTTAGAAAGATGAGGATGGAGAATATTAACTTGGATTTTGCATGTCTTCCACACAAATGATTTCCAGGTGGATTATATTTCCATAGCAGGTGAAAAGTTCTGACCTGCAAGGTGCATGTTGGCACCAAACAGTAAAGTCTGGCAAATGAGAGTGAGAAACAGGATTTACTGGGATCCAGTGGTCCAGGTACCCGAAGTGTCAAGGATTTAGGGAAGGCTATAAAGTCTGCTTTGTACCCTCCAGTCCTTTCAGTGGAGAGAATCCACAGGGGTTTAGCTCCTGTTCTCTACCAAGGTGGTGAGGATTTCTGCTTCTCTTTCTTTCCACATATGCTTACAGCCAGTCCGTATGCAAAGGATCACTTTCTGTATGTACACGGCAGTGTGCAGTTCAGTGGGTTTGTTCTTGCTAAAGACAACCCCAAACATCCACCACATTAATGAGCGTGGGGTCAGCTGGTGCAAGTTCACATCGATGCACCAGAGCTACATGCACTGAGGTGGATTTCAGCAGTGAGAACGTGGAACTGGCTATGCTTCAGAAGCATCTTGTGCTAGTGCTGCTTGTTTAAGCTGGAGTTTAGTTTCCCAAACACTTTTGAGTTGGGCTGGGTGAGGGGAGGGTGTCTCTTTGTCTACTGCTCTTTATTAGAGCTGCTGCTTTCAATATGTACACAGGATACACAGGAATATATCTTTCTTGACATAAAACCATTTCACTCTGATTGATTTTAGCTTCCACATCTGAAGATATAACTTGAAAGTGCTTTGGCATAGATTGACATAAAAGACAATGAGACATGAAAGGCAATCAGGTAAATAAGAAAATTTTTATTTACTAATTTTTATAGTGCCTATTGTCAATGGTAGCTTGGCAAGAGATTAGAAAGATGTGTATTAGATATGTCATTCTCTAATTAAAATTAGTTATGCAAAGTTGAAAAGGAAGCAAAAGAACCTTCTCTATGGCCTTTAAAAGCTTACATCTGAGCCTGGGAAGGCACTGAGTGTAAACCATGCTGTAGGAGGCCTCCTGGGGGAGAGCTGGCTGCCCATCAGAGGAGGTCTTCAGTCTGCACGGAGGAGCACGAGTCAGAGGTAGCTTGGCATATGCAAACCTGCCAGCCCCAGAACAGGAAAAATCCCAACTGCAGGAGTGTGGTGCCTTTCCCAGATGAAAGCTCTATGGAGGCAGCAACAGCATAGCTGCCCTGCAGAGGGGAATGTGGGACAGAAACCTGGTGGTTCTGAACTGTCCCATGAAGAGAGCTGCTCAGGTCCTAAAAGTACTCCAGACAAATTAAAACTGAGCTGTGCCAAATTAGAACAATGCTACACATGAAAAGGTGAGATGTGTTAATCTGCTCTGCTGCTTTCAGGGCCCAGGCTGGTGTCTCTGCACTGCTCTGTGCCATGTAGGTGAACTGACTTGTTTAGAAATAACAGAGGAAAATCTTTGGGCTCCATTTCATGATGCAGACAGTCAAATGCTGGAAATTCTCAAAATGACTTTAACTGCTGAAATACAATAGAAGGCTCTGGTGTTCTGACAACACGAGCTGCCAGCATTCAGGAGATATTTCTTGTATCTTCTGTCTGGACAGTTTATGCACACGTAGGAAGGAAAGTACTGTCTCAGCTTAAACCACAGAATGCTCCCAAGCTTCCTGCTTTTGTAAGATGTGTCACCTACATCCTGGGGCAAGATAAGGAAGTGCACTGCTTTCCACTGCTCTTCCCCAGTGCCTTGGTTTCTGTGGAAGGGAAGCCTGGTGACAAAGGCCAGAAAGAGACCACATGAACTCAGATCAGATATGCTGAGAGCAAGATGTGAGGATGTTCACAGTACACACTTGTTGACCAGCCTCACACCACTAGGTCCTAGAAAATGTAAGACCTACAGCCTCACTAGCACCTGAAGTGGCTCTGTTAAGTAGAAGAGAATGCAGGCGGCAGTTGCTGTGATGGATGGCCCACCTCCATGAGCAGCTACACCCTGTACGGCTGGGGCCTGTAAGAAGTGGTCTGAATTCTGGATGTTGGAGCTAACAAAGTAGTGTGGAAAATATCTAGAAAATCATGACTAAAGGGAAAGGAATGGTAAATGGTGGCAAACACACGTGACAAAGTTGTATCTACAATAAACTGGGAAAGCCAAACTTGCTGCCAAGTAAAACTGGCAGTGACCAGAGCTCCCATAGCTACCTGCAAGGGCTACAACACTGCCTGGGCCTGGTTTCAGGCCAGGGCAGTGCGCAGAGACGTCAGGAGTGCTGCAGCAGGTAGGTGTGCCCTGTTTGCTCCGTGTCTGCCCCAGCTCCTGCCAGCACTGGAATCTTGGCAACTCCTTAAAGAGGGAAAAGAGAACTTAGCCTGTTTGCAGCACTTGTGCTTCACTTCTGGGTTGCAGAAATAGGCTCCAAAATGCCTCAATTTGGACACTGTGTCTTCCACAGAGTGTATGAGTTATGGGAGAGAGCCCCACATTGTGAAGTGGTGATGAGAAAGGAGTACTGATGTAAATCAGGACATAGGCTGCATATCTCAGAGCTGGTGGGAGATGGTATTGCAGAGCAGCTCCTTCTGCCTGGGGGAGGTGAAGGTTATGGTGGGCGCTTTGGAGGAACGAGGACTGGAGGTGGAGGTCCTGAACAGTGCTGGAACAGAGAAAGCAAAGCGGTCCTCAGTGAAGGGTGGGCTTAGGAAAGGGCGACACGGTGTGTGAAGGGTATGATCTGACCAGGTGCTGAGGGTCAGAGGGCAGCTGCTGAGAAATGGGCTACATGTGCCTCAGTGTGTTGCTCTGCTAAGAGACAAAGTGCCAGGGAGGCCTGCTTCATCTCAGTGGGATCAGACAGGCTGGGGAGCAGGGCTTGTGTGGAGAGGGGGGAAGGGGACACCTCGTCCTCATCTCAGCCCTCTGTCTCCTTCACCCAACAGCTGCCCTAAGCCTTGCAACCCTTTCTGCCAGTCACAAGGTGGGGTTTTGCCCCTGATAAATAATAGTAGAAAAGTCAACTCCTCTGCGCTTTGTTCTGTAGGCAGCAGAGTTTAGTTTTGCTTAAGTTGTTTAAAAGCTTTGGGCCCCTTCTGCCTGTGCACATTACATATCCTATTCTTTTATTTGTAGCATCCAATGATATAAACTGTGCAATATTTGTGTATCTTTACCAGCCTGCCTTCAGAAATCTCCTCTCTTATTAGTTACCAGCTGTGGCTTTTCTGCTTTTTTATCTTCTCCTGCTGCCCCACAGCCAGCAGGAACACCTTCCAATTTGTGTCATATCAAAATGAAATCAAAAGCCACACTGTTATAAATTGGAGGGGCACAGAGACATTTAGCACCAGGTTATTGGGTTGAATCCAGCTCATTCTGTAGCAACTGGAAATTGTTGAGTGTTTGCTGATGGGCCGGCAGCTGTGGGGAGTGACACTGGTGGCTCTTCTCCACTTGGTAATGGACAGATGTCCGCATTATAAAAACACAGCCAGCACTAACACTTCTGCTGGCAGCCTCAGCAGGGGACTGACACATTCGGCGGCCGGGAGGCTGTTCGCAGTGCCGGGCAGGGGCCACAGAGAAGCCCCGGAGTACCGCAGTGAATAATTTGCTGACCCCTGCTGGGCTTGCTGCGGGGATGCGAACCTTCTGTACCAGCGGCTGAAAGTCTTGCTTTGAGAGAGTTTGATGAAAGAGCCAGAGGGGACGTCACTGAATGTCTTAAAAACAAGCTACTAGGTTAATGAGGCGTGAAGAATGGTTTGGTCAAGGTTCTCCGCACTTCTTCCTTAACTTTTGTTTCCTATAGCCCTGCATTACCATTTCCGCATCTCCTAAGGCTCCTTGACTTTCATTCTATTCCACAACATCACTTCCACCACACATAGCAATGCTTCCTTCCCATTTGCAGAATTATTTCACTTTATTATTATTATTATTATTTAAAACTGCAACCAGCAAAAGCCTTGTTCTGGCAGCAAGACGGGTGGTGAAGTTGCAGGATTCTGGCTGTAAGACTCCTGTGGACTGGATCCTGTGCCATGAAGATGCAATGTTACAGGACAGAAAATCACTGCTACAGAAAAGGCACAGCACAGCAGTCTGTAGCTTGGCCTGAAAAAGCAGCGGGTTTCTGAAAACAGAAACCATTAGTCTCTCAACAGAAACTTGACCTACAGGGTCTCATTACTGTGTATCTTATTTTCCTTGTTCATCTCACACATAAAGATGGCTCATTTTTTTTTCCACGAAGAAGGAAAATATTTTCTTTTACAGACATACCGAGTAAAAAAAAAAAATCAACCCAGACATGAACAAATTTTAAAATTAAAATTTTAGATTCAAACCTTTGATTTTTGTCAAGACATCTATCAATTAATATTGTTTTAAAATTATTATGTTATGTACACTAGCATATTACTAAGGAATGATAACATGAATATATATATATAGAAAAATTCTGTCTTGTTCGTTCATCACAGGAAATTATTTGCTTTAGAGTACTTTTTTTTTTCTCATAATTTTAGAATAGTTTTATAAACCATTATTTTCTAAACCATTATTTCTAAATTATTATTCTAAATATATTTTTAATGATGTAAAATATTAGTTCTAAACAGCAGTTGACTAATGATTGTAAAAAATAAAATAATTGAGTATTTCGACTATTTTGTCATTTGGGGATTTATCAGTAGACCTATTAAATACATTTATGAAGGATATGTTATGCAGTACTGAAAACAGTAAAAATAATACACAAAGAAACCAGTATTTGTGACATTTGAAATGGCAAAAAATGTTTTAATATTGTAAAAAAGGTCTTGAGACTGAAATCAACTCCAAAGACGAAATTGTTCTTTTGCTGAGGGAGAAATGGATCCATTTTCAAATTGCCGTATTACAAGCATAAGGGAAGGTCTGCAGGTCAGAGCAGCTCTAACCCACGGCACCACCTGCCATCCCACCGATGTGGGAAGCCCTCAGCCCACAGGGCTGTGCGAGTGTGATCCGAGCAAGGAGCTCGATGACAGCGAGTGGAAGGTTGTTCCAGCACTTCCCCTGGCCGGCAACATGCCCTGCATCAGCATCCACCAGGGATGCTCCAGCGCTCCTGCCCCAGTCTCTGTGAGAGCAGAAGGCAATGCGCTGCTCAGTTCAGTGGTCGCCAGCCTTAGCAACCTCAGTACCTGCGCCCCAGTGGGTAATTCCCCCTGCCGCCTTGTCTGGTGCACAGCATGCGTCCATCCCCTGTTCCTACTCTATGCCTGGGCAACACAGAAGGCAGTTCTGCCCCCCCTACCCCTTTTCTGCACAGTGAACCCATGAAAAAAAAAAAAAAAAAACTTCTGCCTCCATTGGTCAAACCACTGGTGCATCAAAAAGCAAAATTAAGTTGAAAGATGAAATATTTATTACTTTAGGGGAAAAAAAAAGCATTTATTTTTGGCATTTGTGAGGTATACCATAAAACTAGTTGTAAGACCTTCAACAGGTATTTTGTCTTACTATTACTGCAATCAGCTATGACAGAAGACACCTTTAATCAACTACCCTATAATTATGCTAAGGTTTACACCAAATGACAAATCCCAATTGGCTGGGCCAGAGCCCTGCCTTTCCAGACAAGGCTAATTACATTGTCCACTCACCCGTTCATTCATTCCAGCAAGTCCTGACCAGTGGTGTCACGGAGGTGAGTACTTACTATTTATTTTGATGTTGCTTGACTTTTTTTTTTACTATTTTGAAATTTAAATCTCCATAAAGGGAAGTTACATTTCAGTAGGACATTCCAGAAAGATTGTGAAGAATTGTGATGTGTAGCAACATAACCACTGCGATGAACCATGTATTGAACTTCTGCTGACTACGATACCATCAGATATTCTTCTCTCAGCAACTTAATTTTTTTCATCCTAAGTGATTCATTGAACTATTACACACACAAAAGATTACTTACAAGCAATAATTTTACAGCTGTCATAGTTATTGAGTAAAATCTATGTGTACACATCAACAAAACTACTAAAACCATCTTACTATAAATGACACATTTCAAACTGTATGGACAACATTGTTAGTCTAGGCAATTTTTCATAGGGAATACATTTTGTTTCAAGGCAGGAGTATGCTAACATGGATTTTTGTTTCTTGAGGAGCCTGTTGAAATAAACTTATGTTTGAGGAAATTTAATAAGGATCTATTTGTCCATAGTGAATGTTTCCAGTCAGGTGCAAAAGAGATGAGACCTTAATGTTTTCAGCCTCTCAACTCAGCTAAATAATCGGTTGCAGTGTAATAGCTACTTTAAATGTGAAACCACAGATGGGCGAGCCAATCCACAAAATATCAAAGCCAACAGGTTTGAGTCAGAATTGCTTATAATGTAAACAACAGGGCAAATGCTGGGCAGCTCCTGCACAGGCACGGGCAGCCACCTGAGAGGAGAAAACCCAGAGAGGGCGTGGAGGTGGGGGATCTCTGCACTGAGTGAAGCCTGCATGGCACAGCCCCTGTGGCGAGTTGTCCAGGTTTGCTCTCTGGGCATGCAAGACATTAGGTCTTTCATCCTTAAAAGCAGTGAAGTTCACCATGTCTCTTAACTCTGCTGTTCAGCCAGAATTTGTAAGTTTGCAGGTTACTTCAGCTGGAAGAAAAACTGATGATGAGGTCAGGTATCCTAGCTGTTTGCTTCCAAGAACTGTGTAAGCATTTGCCTCCCTAACAGTGGCAGATCCAAACAAACAGAAATTGCTGTCTACTGACAGCTGCAAGCCTCTGTTTTCCAGCTCCTTTACATTAAATCCGGCTCCCTAGGCTTTCTCCAAGGCTTATGCTAACGTACTCACTCAGGCAGGAACAACTGCACTCCTTTTTCTTTTCAGATGAAACTGCTAATTCTTTGCATAACCATTTCCTCAAACAGTGCTCGATAATGCTAATTTCTCCCTCATAAATCACCGGTGTTCTGCATAGCTTTGTACTCACCTTTGTTTGAGACTTTGACATCTGCTTACCCATCTCTCACACTTATCTCCAGGGATGGGTGGCAATTACACTGGCTCCTCGGTATTAGGAGGTTTATCAAAATAACAAAAGACCAGGGGGAATGTGAAGAAACAGAGGGTGAAAGGGGATGCAGTAGGAAACAGCAGGAAATTATTATTGTGGGAAGATTCATTTATTTACTGCAGTTTCATATTTTCCTTAGATTATATTTATTAATATATAGTCGTATTGCAGAAAGGAATACAGAATGAATTACAGTCCCAGAAGAGGAAGTTTAAAATAGAGAGCATTTAGGTATAGCACAAGAGATCCTGAAATCACATACTGTGAAGACAGATGTTAATGGTACTGAGATTAATAACACATTTATTTCCAAGGCTAATTCCCACTTGAGGACCCCCGTTACCTCACCCTCCTGTTGCTCTAGTTATAAAGCATTGTTACTAAAAATCTGGGAACAATTTCATCCATTCAGGTCGGGTTCACTCCAAGGGTACATCTGCTCCCCTACTTTCAAAAGAGAATGCCACCATCATCTTACCTGAAAGACCCTCTTTTTTTTTTTTTTTCTTTTTTTTCCAAAAAAGAAGGCACAATTTTGTGACTGAAACCATTTCACATTCTGAATTGGCTGCTGTGTTAGTTTTAATACTGCATTACTTAACAAGGATTAAACTGAAGTCTATTCTGCCTCTTCCTGAGATGTCTAGAACAGCCTCACCTCTTTCAAAGGCACAGCTACTTTTGTACAGTGTAGGCCATTTTTTCTTATTAATTACTAGAACAGGGTAATGATTTTCTGGGGGGAAAATATTCTTAACATAGATGTGAAATGTCATCTGCTTTGATCAAAAATGTACTGTAGTTTTATTCCCGTGCTGCATGGAAGGCTTATGAGGAAAGAATATCATATGTTTTTCTGTTCAGATGTCTGCTTTTCAAAATGATATTCCTATGAGAACTGATGAACATACATGTTTATTAATGGCATACTATAAACCTCCAGATCATTGACTCCCTTTGAGGCCATCCACAAACTTGTAGGCATAACGCTGCCTCTTCTGGAAAAGCTCACTTGCAAGATCTAGTAAACTGCCCCAGCAGCCTGGTTTTCTACTGCAACTCCAAGTACATGGCCTTCTGCACTACAACTACATCCAAAAGAGTTTAAAATGATACTGGAATACAAACAAGGTCCTGCTGCAAAGCAAAAGACATTGGACATCTCAGGTGGAATTGCAAAGCATTATTTTGATTAAACTATTCAAAGGTTATGTAATTACTCAGTTGTGTCCCCAGGGGATAGGAGAATCAGTGAAAATTGCACCTACAGCCTTGTCAGGCAGTTAGAGGGAAGAGCAGGTTGAATACATGGGCTAAACCAGAGGAAATGTGTTGAGCCTTTATTCTGAGGGCTTCTAATTAGAATTACTCCATAGGGTTCAGCAGGATACAGTGAAGAATATTTAACTAAAAACAGACCAAAGAAAACCACTCACTGCATTTACAAATGGGGCTGTGATTTGCTCAATATTCTACATATTTTTTCATATGGTATCGACTAGTAGTGCAAACTTTTAACTATTTCAAAGCTCACTACGGCATTCGTCACAAAGTGACAAGTGATGGACTCTTATCTTGTCCTTGATTCCTCTGCAATAGAAACTGTCATTACAGAGTTTGAGTTCTGCCAAGCCTAATTATACACAATACTGCAAAGGAAATTTTCCAAATATTCTTGGAAATGTGTTCAGACAGTTTATTTGGCAGCTCACTTAAAAACAAATTAAAACATCAATAAACAGGCTGCTAGCATATTACAGAACTTTACAGAAATGAGAATTAGAACTTGCAAAAGAAACTGAGAGATGAAGAGGATAGAGTTTTTCAACATTTTAAATCAGTCATGGAATACTGGAGAAGTGATGGTAAGACTATGAAAGATAACTGGAAATATTAGCAAACACATACAGCGGAACCACACATAAACAATAGAACATCAGTTTGGCTAAGTCTTTTGTATACACACTTTTAAGAAAGGCTATCTACAACCTGGATGCCCAGCTACTGACCTTTACACCATTGATGTATTTTAACTCTTCCAGAGGCAAGCTTCAACGTCCTCAGCTGGGGATGACTGCAAAATTTGTTTGGAGGTTTTCTCAGGCTACAGGTCCTCGTGCAACCGTTGCCATGTACCCAGAACTCAAGAAAGGGAGTGAGCAATCATCAAAGAGTTGTTTTGGCAGTTGTTGGTGATAAGGACAGCTGCATTACTGGGGCGTAGTCTGACAAGCATTTCTTAAATCATCGATGATGGCTAAACTAGCCAGTTTTGCTGGCTTGTGTACTTAGTCAGAAAAAACCCTTCCTCTCTTCTCTTCTGGCTGAGGCATTTTTAACCCGAACAACTCCTTGTGTGGCCCCACAAACAGCTGCAGTAGTTCAACTGAGAAATTTATATTGAAGCGAGGGAGGAGTTTTAGAAGCTATTGTCAAAATAAATTCTTACCAAACTCTGACTTTACAAACAAGTGTATCTTAATACACTTCTAACAACAAGGCTAAGTCCTGCTATGCAAAGGCTTTATGCCTAATGTCTGATGTTGCTAAACGTGCCATCAGCTGTGCAGCACATATGGTTCATGCTTCCAGAGCTGCACCTTCCTTCTGAGGAGCTTCCTGTTCCTCACAGGTGTTAATGTTACCCTCACAGCTCCTCTGTGTGTGTGTGTTAATTGAGTATCATTGCCTTCTATTTTAGAAATGCCAAAATGACTCATGTGGGGAGTGCAGTGCAACTGTAGGATTATCCTTCCCTCTCTTCTATGGCTGTTTTATGACTCTGACACATGCCTGTAATGAGCAAACAGCCTCTTGCCCAGGATACACACCTCTAAAAAGAGCGTAAGGGTTTAAATCCTCTCTAGGATGCAGTTCAGCAGCGGCGGTGCTTTCATATACAGCAGCAATTCTGTTTCCTTCTTCTAGAAAAAGGACTCCTCCAGACTAGAATGTAAGAGGATGGGGCAATTTCTTGCACCACCACCACCGGGGGCAACCAAGAACAGAGCAGAAGGAATGTCAAGTACACTAACTATTTTCTACTGATCCCATAAAAGTAGAGATGTTGACAGTGTGAACTGCTTTGATCCTATACAGGGAACCATGAGTCTATGGACCGTATTGGTATTGAAAAAAGCTCTGTATTCTACTTCAGGTTCCAAGTTTAAATTCATTAACAAATGAAGCACATCCTTAGTGTGTTCCTCTGTTTCTTAGGAGTCATGGTAATTACTTAAGACTCACTCAGCGGTGACCTCTCCACCGAAGCTGGAGATGAGTCTTTAGACATCTTTTACAACTTCACATTTCATAGCGTTCAGATAAACAAAGATGCAAAGCAAATTGTCCCAAGCACTTACAAAGTTTCAGTATCAAGAACCAGATCTTCTCTATAATGTTGGGAGTTATTTTCACACTAACAGAAGTAGTTCTCATAATGAAAATGAAAGAATAGGAACCAAATATGCAATATTCCGGTCTCATCTGCATACCTGACCACATTTTTTTTCACCACAGTTTTACAGTGATTTAAAGACAAGCATTCCTCCATTAAAAAAGCAGTTCCACATACAGACTTCTCTATCTGTATTTCCTCAGCACAGGGAAAAGACTTATTTTCATATCAGTATTTTGTTATTATTTTATATCATTAGTTAATATTCAATAACATACATGTCATTTGTGAAGCAAGAAACAGCTAATAAGCACTTGAAAACTGTGTTACCTATAATTTAAAGTGATAGATAATCAGGTTTATAACTGTTCTCACGTGCTGTTGTTCAAGTGTACATATAGCACTCCTCTTCCTTTTATTTTCTAACTGGTTTTGGCCAAGTGGGGACTGTTTTTGCAGGGTTGCTAGTATGGTCCACAATGTGGGAGCACACGTATTTTCAGCAATGTATGTTTCTGCAGTCCAGTTTATGCTGTGAGAAATGACAATATAATTAAACCAAGAAAATTCCTGTGATTTCCTCAAATATGTAACCTTTGCAAATGCCAAACTCAGGAAAATCTACAACAGAAGCTATTTCCCTAGACTAAGGGCATTTAGATCCATCAGTATGTACTTCTAGTACAGCCCCAGAGCAATTAGTGTTAATATATTGTGAAGATATTGACTTTTTGACAAAGACAAGAGCAGCTTTATTACTCAGCTCGCTTAGACTGACATTCAAGGAGACTGAAAAGAGTAACGTTTATTAGAGCTGTCATCGTTAGGCTGGGCCAAAGGCAATCCTTTTAACTGGAAGCTATCACATAAAGTAATTTATCAGCTATACGCAGCGGAGTATTACAGCAAGATTTGGAGAACTATTTCCCAACAATGTTAAACTAAACTTCTCAAGATTAGCCAATAAATGAGTTCTAGCTAAGTCAGTAAATACAGTATTCACAGCAATGCTTTCTTCTTTATCTCTTTATCAATGGTCTGTTAATGGAATCCACTTATGAAAAAGCTTACAGGAACAAAGACAAGAATTTGTGTCATGTAGTTTTCTGACTTTCACAGAGGCAAGAAATCTTTCATAACCAGAATCATACACACATTGGAAGCTGAACCCCACATGCAGGAAAACAAGCTGAGAGAGAGCCTGTATGAATAAACACGGTGCTTTGACAAAGCTCAATCCTAAAGAGGAAGCACACCTGAGGTGGAAGCAGACATACTGTCTGAGTGTGCAAGGATGGAGTTGAGAGTCAAAACCCACCTAGAGCTGAATCTAGCAAGAAATGCGAAGGTCAACGTGAAGAGCTTTTACAGATCTATCATCAGCAGAAGGAAGACAAGGAAAAACATGGGTCCACTGATCAATGAGACAGGAGATCTGGTGGCAAAGGACATGGAAAAGGCCAAGATGCTCAGTGCCTTCTCCACCTCAGTCCGTACTGGAAAGTCTGGCTTTCTGGGATTCCAGGCTCCTCAGGCCCATGGGAAAAACTGTATGGAAGACTCACCCTCAGTGGAGGAGGATCAGGTTAGGGAACATTTAAACAAACTAGACAAATGCAGGCCCGTGGGTTATAACGGCATGTTCCCACGAGTGCTGAAGGAGCTGCCTGATGTCACTGCAAGGTCACTCTTGATAACCTTTAAAAGGTCATAGAGACTGGGGGAGGGTTCTGAGGACTGGAAGAATGTAAATGTCACTCCTGTCTTCAAGAAAGGCAAAAACAATGATCCAAGGCACTACAGGCTTGTCATTGCAGCCTCACCTTGGTCCCTGGAAAGTAGACAGAGCAAATATTTCTGGACATTCCAAACATTAAGGACAAGAAGGTGATTGGAAGCATTTGGCATGAATTTCAAAGAGCAAATCATGCTTGCCTAACCTGATTGCCTTCTACAATAAGATGACTGGATTGGTGTACAAGGGGAGAGCAGTGGATATTGTTGTTCTTGATTTTAGCAAGCCTTTCAATACTGTCTCCCACAGCATTCTCACTGATGAAGCACAGGTGAGTTACATGGACAACAAAGCTGAAAACTGCCTGAACTGCGAAGCTCAGAGGGTTGTGATCAGTGCTAGAAAATCCATCTGGATGCCTCCTTCTGGCAATGCACACCAAGTTTTCAGTTGTTGTCCAGTACTATTTAACATCTACATTAATTACCTGGACGATGGGCCCACTTCATGGTGCCTCCTGCATCTTCATCCATACTCATACATGCCTTAGATATTCTATGGTCTAACGATGAGGATGCCACGGAAAGTGACAGATCTAGATTTGAACCATCTCAAAATCAAGATGCAAGTGGATTCAGGTAAGTTACTGCATAGAGGAATGCTTTAGCTATCAGGCTATCATCACCACTGTTGTAGTTTAACCCAGCAGGCAGCTTAGCATCACACAGCTGTTTGCTCACTCCCCCTCCACACAATGGGATGGGGAGAATATCAGAAAAAAAAAAAGTAGAACTTGTGGGTTGAGATAAAAGCTATTTACTAAGATAGAAAAGGAAGGGAAAAATAATAGCAGTTTTATATATATGTATATTTACCAAACAAGTGACAAACAACACAATTGCTGACCTCCCGCCGACTGATGGCCAGACGGTCCCTGAGCAGCAGCTGCCTGCCCAGCCAACTCCTCCCAGTGTTATAGTCACACATGATGCCACACGGTATGGAATGTCCCTTTGGCCAGTCTGGGTCAGCTGCCCTGGTTCTGTCCCCTCCCAGATCCTTGTGCACCCCAGCCCCCTCGCCAGAAGGGCAGCACGAAAAGCTGAAAAGTCCTTGGCTCTGTGCAGCACTGCTCAGCAACAACTAGAACATCCATGTGTTGTCAACAGTGTTTTTCTCTTAAAGCCAAAATACAGCTTCATACCAAACCCTGTGAAGAAAATTAACTCTGTCCCAGCTGAAACCAGGACAGCTACCACCACTACCATTATGTTCTTGACTAAAGTAAGTGTGACTGAGCTTTGTGTATGTATGGATGACATCAGCTTTCCAACTGAATTACATTCCTGCGCAGACTTGGTCTTTTGGACACTTAATTTGTAAATCTAAAATGGCCTCAAGCAACCTATAGGTGGCCATCTGCCAAAATGATATGCAGCTTTTGAACCTGTTTAAAGACTTCTGGACAGAAGATAGAGTGCCTATCATATTTCAGATACCTCCCTGAGTTAAATGGGTTTATATGGATTCTTTTCTTGGATGTGTGCCACAGTTCTGGTTCCAATTCTGTGTTATCTTGGATCTTCCCTTAAGAGCTCTGCAAAATTAATCAATTAAGATCTAGAACTTTACTCTGAGATAGGTAAGAAGTATTACTCATAGATGACTGTTGATTAAGAAAAGACATTGTGAGAATGCTCATGTTTACAGACATGAGTCACAGCCACAATCAAGACTACTACCAAGCATACTCATCCTGATCCATGACTCACTGGGTACCACAACTTCACTGACAATTTTATATCTGTTCTTATGGAGATTATTTCCTCTATGATTGTACGTTGTGCTTTTCCTTCAAGAGGGAATTTTAAACAGATAACAATATATTCAAAACTAAAAATGGTATTGAAAAGCTTTATTACCTATTATTTATCTGCTTTTCTCTCTTGTTTTTCTGCATTAGGTCTTAGAAATGGTTGAAAAGTTTCCTGCAGTCTGAAATGGTAGAGGGGTTGCATAAAGGACAAGACAATTTTGCACCTCAGGAATATTGCTTAACAGCTTTCATCTGAAGAAACAGATTGTATGGTAAAGCTTCTGACAGACTACCAAACTCCTCAACACCTCGAGAGCATTTATTTTGGTCTGATCACAAGCATCTAATGCCACTCCACATGCTGCAATGGAAACTGCAAGACAAATGCAAAGTTTTGGCATCTGTGTTACCTGTACATATCCCATAGCCTATGGAATGGTGTTCACCGCTCTTCTAGTTTCTTGCTGCTCATCTCTGAATGTAAGAGCTCGTCCACTTCTTTCTAATTCACCTTTCCTCTCTATCTGGAATGCTCCTACAGAACTTTGTACTGAAAGGACTGGAGTGCAGCTGGACATGTCATTTTTTTCTTTCATTGGAAGCACACTGAAGACATCCATTGGGCAAAACATCACTCTATTCTACCCTGACAGGCTTGGTTACTATCCTTACAAAGATGAAGTCACAGGAGAGGGGTTCAATGGAGGACTCCCCCAACTCTCGCTGCTGGAGAATCATTTAAAAAAAGCCAAAGAGGACATCCAGTTCTACATTCCTGCAGATGAACAGTTTGGATTGGCTGTCATTGACTGGGAAAACTGGAGACCTGTGTGGATAAGGAACTGGGGATCAAAAGACATTTATAGGCAGGAATTCATTGAACTGGTTCGGCAGAGAGACATAAGTCTATCAGAAGCCGAAGTCAGGACTATAGCTAAAATGGAATTTGAAGCTGCAGCAAAATCTTTTATGTTGGAATCTTTAAAGCTGGGCATAGCAATGAAGCCAAATCGTCTTTGGGGATATTACCTTTATCCAGACTGTTATAACTATGACTACAAACAAAACCCACGTAATTATACGGGAACCTGTTTAGATATTGAAATAGCAAGAAATAATGAGCTTAACTGGCTGTGGGAGAAAAGCACAGCACTTTATCCATCTATCTATCTAGAGACAGCCTTAAGGTCTTCCAGAAATGCCCAACTCTTTGTTCGCAACAGAGTTCAAGAAGCCATCAGAATTTCGTATGTCTCTAATTCCACCCATCCCCCTCCAGTTTTTGTATACACACGTCCAGTATTCACAGATTTCTATGAGGAATATCTCTCTCAGGTGAGTCATACTTTAAACGCTACAAATTTAAGTGGAAAGAAGTTACGAAGTGCCAAGGGGCACTTATTTTAGCAAAGATACTAATCTGTCTCAGAAAACAAGTGTGTAGATTTTGTGTATATATGTATATATACATATATAAATCTATCAACTGAATTTAAGCTAGCTGAACAGTAACAGGTCTATTTTCAAACCTTCCCCATGATATTTATCAAGTTATGTTTTACTCTCCGAGTAGTACTCACATGTAGCAGAACATTACAAGCTAGAAAGCATATTTTAGTATATTAACTCCCATGAAATAATAACCTTTTCCAAAGAGAATTAATGAAACTGTGCGGGCCTAATGTCTGCTTTCTAAAGTTATAAGAAAAAAACAGTAAGAAGCAAGTCTTTCTTCTTTTTCTTATGTGTTTCCTTCTCCTTGCGTTTCACTTTGATAAATCTATCTCTCCTGGTTTTGTTGGAGGTCTGTGGAGGGACCCTATGGGTGATTACTGTAAGACCTTCTCATACTGTCATACCTCTCCCACTCTTCAGCCTCCAGTTGAAGAATGACAGGTCATTCAACAATCACTTCCTAGTCCAAAATTTAACCTTTTTCTCCTTTTGAAATTCTGAGTTGCATATTAAACTAAGTAATTTCTCTTACAAGGATTCTTAAATGGTAAATTTAAGAAGGTAAATGGTAAACCCTTCTTCTTCTACTCCCAATTATCTGATTTTTGTGATGATATAATTTAATCAGTTCTCCAAAACCAAAGAACATCCTCGTCTGTCTAGGACTTGCAGTACTAATGCAAAAATCAATTTGTAAAAATCAAAACAAGGACCGAAGATGGCTAATTCTTTCTTTGGTTGATGGATTTTAAAGCCAGTGAAGAAATTCTGTCCTTAGGTATACAAGGGTAGCTTTCTGAATGGCATTTCAGCATGTCACAGGTTTCTGACTAACTCTCATTAAGTTCCAATCATCTTATTACGGTTCTGGCTACACTTTCTCCTTAACATTTTTCATATACCCACACTATACCACCAATTTGGGGAACCTCCTCCAGGCCACAAGGAAAGGGAAGTTAGAGATTGTGGTCCTGGTGTCTGTCTTGTGCCTTGTACCCTCCCAAATCCTGGACAGAGCATCTCTGAGCATTGCTCCAGCTCCATGCATCCTGTGAGGAGCAGGGCATTCTGTCAGGGCCTCTGCTGGGCTCCTTGTTACTCCCATTAAATCCTGTAGCACTCATAGCCTGCCGTTTCATGTTGCCCCACAGGATGTTTTTTTTCCCTTTCTCTTTGTCTATCCATAGCCCTCTCCCATTCCAGTTGGGCTTTAAGGTTGTGTTAGGGCTGGGCTAATAGCTGACCCAAGAAAGGGAACTGAACAGAATCAAATTTCCTAGATCAGTCTCTGTAAAAGGCAATCTCTTCTGCAATCTCTTCTCTTGCTACTTTTCTGCTCCAGCACTTTCTGGTAACTGAAATCAACTGGAAAAAAAATTCTACACCTATGCTTTCTAGCTTGTGCTTCAGGCAGCATTACTGAAAATGTGGTATGGGCTTAACCATTGGCTCAGTTTTACAGCCTTGTTTTTCTAACCATATATAAATTGGACATAGTTGGCAATAATTTCTGGCCATCACCTGCTCAGCTCCATCCCAGAACAAACTAGCGTAACTGTGAGCAGAACATTTGCATTGTGTGTAATTGCTTGCTGTTTCCAGAGTGTTTTTTTGGCTATTTAATTTACTGTATGCATGATATGTTTTGCCTGTGTGCTATGGCTTACTTACATCGGTACGATTCTTTCCACACTGACTCTCAGGATGACCTGGTAAATACTATTGGAGAATCTGCTGCACTGGGTGCTTCGGGAATTGTGATCTGGGGTGATATGAATTTAACACAAAGTAAGGTATGCCAGATTAATTATTACATGGTATTTTTAAAGAGCAATACAGTGAAAAAGATATAAAGCATTACAACATCATACCTTCTACCTCAAAAATGCTGACTCCATATTGTCAGCAGATCTACTGTCTTCACTAATCAAAAATCAAACCCATTTGAAGCTTATGAAAATTGCCATTGACTCCACAGAATAAGAGTTCAGTTCTTTGAAGTTTCAGTGTTAGCTATGAGCAACTGGACAAGCTACCATGATAACTGGCAGCAAGTTACCATCTGTTCAGTTAATTTAAGGGAAGAATTCCCTCATCTTCATTACATTCCAGTCATGAGGTACAGACAAAAATTACTTCTTGCACAGAACAATTCTCAAAAACCCCTTCCACTTTTTATTTGTAAAGTGGTGCACTTGGCAATAATATTTAAAACACTAGGAGGAGTCAGCCTGCGAAATTTCAGCTCTAGCCTGTTCTGTGTCATGTTAAGTACCACTTTTACTAATTTGAGGGTAACAAAGATCTGAGTCAGAACAGGAAGAAAAATCAGATTTGCTTTAGGAAGGTTAAATACACATTTTGAGAAACGTTGTGAGGATGTTCAAATATTTTGAACTAGCTCATTTGCACCAGGTAAGCTAGATAGAATAAACTACTGTATGAGAAAACTCCTGGAGTCTTTTAAGAGCAAACAACTGAAACTTTCAGTACTGCTGAGCCTCCTGTCACAGACAGCATGGAGAAATAAGCCGCTGCAGCTCTGTAGGGGTCAAATTCAAATGCGTCCTGCTGACTGCTTTTTGTATGTTCCTGCCTCTGAAAAAGCTTATCAGTTGCACCTGAAGCTTTTTTTTTCTTTGCCCATTATCCCAAAACCAGAACACAGATACGCAACAGCTTTTATTGTTCAGATTTTGAAATCTGTAAGAGCAAATAGGATTTTCTACAGCCCAGTGTTTGTGCACTACTGGCACCTTTTTTCAAGGGTATCACAGTTTGTAGCATCTCAGCAAAGAAATATTACTGTGAGCCTCACTTCTGCACAAACTGCATCAACCAAAATTGTCTAGGCAGAGTTTTTAATATACATTTAAAAGAAAAACAAACAACTACATATACCTCAGATTCACTGAGATGATCTCCATGACTGTAAATACTAGCTTTATCTGGCTATTGATGTGTGGTATTAGGCAAATGCCCTAAGAATACAAAGCTTCAGAAAGTTCCCCAAACCTCTGGTTATTAAACTGTGCCCAGCACAACTGACTCAAAATGCTACAGGAAATCTCACACAGACAAAACAAAAGCTTAAAGTTCTCTACTTTCTGATACAAGTGCTTTTAGTAACATCTCCAATAACCACCCAAGATAAATTTACTGTGATTCTTGAATTCACTGAGAGAGTGGTGAGGCGCTGGATCAGGCTGCCCAGAGAAGTTGTGGATGCCCCATCCCTGGCTGTGTTCAAGGCCAGGCTGGATGGGTTCCTGGGCAGTTTGATCCAGTGAGCTAGTGTCCACGGCAGGGGGGTTGGAACTAGATGATCTCTGAGGTCCCTTCCAACCCAAGCCATTCTATGATTCTATGATATGAATTATATACCAACTTCTCTGACAAATCTGTTGCCAACAACCAGTTATAACTATTATCAAAACCTCAAGAGAAACATTTATAGATGTCCACTACAGTACTGTTATAACAACAGCATTTTAATAGTTTCTGTACTAAACTTTTCAGATATGATGTTCTTTTTACAGAACACCTGTAGGACTCTGGACAACTACCTTAGGAGGACTTTGACTCCTTACCTCATCAATGTCACAATGGCAGCCAAAATCTGTAGCCAAGTAGTATGCCGAGACTCTGGTGCCTGTGCACGGAAAAAATGGAATTCCAATGACTATCTCCACTTGAACCCAGAGAATATTGTCATTCGAATGACAAAGGATGGAAAATACACTCTGCAAGGGCAACCAGCATTTCAGGATCTGCAGACATTCATAGAAAAATTTGACTGCCACTGTTATGCAGGGCGCAATTGTGAACCTAGAGTCGATATCAATGACATCCATTACCTTCGTGTGTGTATTTCAGAAGATATTTGCATTCAGATCTCCTCAAATTCACTTTCTAATATAGAGACTTCTAAAGAAAAGAACCTGTCTGCATTTCCACTTGCCTCTCAGAGTAAGGTGACATTATCCACACATCCTGAAGTAGAAGATTTCCAATCCACCACTCAAAATAATACACTCCATATAACCACTGCAGAATATGACACTGTCACAGCTGCCACTAGATATGATGTAGAAGCAAATGATACTCTTAGTTTCAGTAGTTCTTCACCCTGTAAGACAAAGATATTTAATCTGCTGTGTTTAACTCTAATTTTGAGAACCTTAGTATAAATGACTAATGAAAGTGAGAATATTTCCCTTCTCCTGGCTGTGTTTTATTTGCACAGAGAAATCACTCCTGAAAAGTGTCAAACAGCTGCAACTCTGTGGTCTTATCTGTATCAGGTAACCTTTTCTATTCCTTAAGAGCCACTTCAGTTTGAATGTATTTCTTCAGTTTAGTTCTATAAACTGCTATTTGTGCCAAAGATATACTGGTCTGTATATACTGATAATACCTGTGAAAAGATAACCCAGAATGAGGAATTCTCCTTCTTTACGGTTGACATATGTAACAGTTACATTTGAAAAACACGTGTTTATAATGCCGTTTTGCATGCTTCAAGTGAAGTTAGTTAAACCTGTCTCAGCGTAGGTTTCATTCTCAACAGTCAACAGGTTTGCATGAATCAATTGATTAATAATTAATTAATTAATCTATGCAGGAATTAATTTCATTCAATATGAACACCAGCTATTAACAATATTCGGCTTAACTTTAGATCTGTGGGACTTTGCAGCATAAATTTTATTTGATTAATGTAGCCTTTTTTTTTCACTTTTCACAATATCTACAAGGACAATTTTTTCTTTTAATTAAATGTATTCATAGCTCCTTAAAAGTTTATAACTTTAATGTAAATATTGACTTTTAAGTAATACAGCTTCATTATTTTAAATTTGAGATGCAGCAGTTTATCCTTCCTTCTTTCTTCTCCTTCTCCTCTCCCAAGCCCTCTCCTTATGCCAGGAGTGCCCTTCTTGGCTTTCAGTTGTTTTGTCTGGCCAGTACTCAAAACTCATCTGATCTGCTTCTTCACTCCCTGCTGGCGCTGGTCACCTGTCGCGGTTTCTCTGCTCAGCCAGCCCTGGCAAGTGCATGCGACTGTCTCTGTGCCATTTGGACAACAGGCTGTGTGCATGGCACATTTTCTATGCCTATTTCTTAAACAGCCTATTTGGTGGAATATAGTTTGTTCCTTAGGAAAACTCAAGAGCAGAAGACGCAATGACGCTGGGGAGTGGGGGCTTTCTTCACTTCCAGTGTCTGTGATCAATAATCTCAGGACCAACTTTTCGATCTGTTCTGCTCACAAAACCCAAGACCACCTCCCCTGGCACACAGGAAGCTGTGTGTCCCTGAGTGCTCTCTTGGTGAGGGCACTATCACTGCCTGCCATTAGCCTGGGAAGGAAGGAAGGCAGACAGCAGGTGGCAAGAAAGACAGCGAAAGCAGCAGTACGCGTATATGGAGAAGAGCCTGGTGGAAGGCAGACGCTGAATGGCATGTCATTCAGGGCACTACGGGGCAGGCCACAGAGTGAAACCGCTTCCTTTCACCAGAACAGAAACAGCACACACATGAGAGCTGTGGGTTGCAATTAAAGGCTTCGCTGCAGATGCTCAGCTGTCATGTAGACAAGGCAGCTCGTGTTTTCCTCAAGAGACGAGGAAGAACCTGGTATATTCTATTCAGTAAGGAATTCAGAGAAAATCAGTTCCTCAGGTCAAGATGTGTCAATACCCGCTCTTAATCATGGCATCTGTCCAGCTACAGTAAGACTGTTTGCTTAACGTTATTTTATTGAAGCATATAGAAAACCATTCGCAGTTGCACATCAAGAGTCCAGCTATGATTTATGTATAGCCAGTTCAAGCATTTAGAAGCAATTAGCGGCAGTTCATTTGATAAAATAATATTTCCAAATTATTATGTCAGATGCTTAATAGAAGGCTTGACTTCTAATGGGTAAAGAGTGGCTGCTGGCATCGATAGATTAAAAAAGTCTCCCTAGAGCTACGCATGATCTGCATAGATAAATCTCCGCCTCTCATAGACAGAAGGTACCTCACTGATGGAACTACCTCTAATTTCAACATTGTAGCCCTTTACTTACAAAAAGTTAGTGCCTGTATCTAGCAGAAAACATATATTACATCCGATGTCTTCAAATTTTCATTTGAAAATTCCTAACAGATATGCAGAAAAGTGTCCGTCTCTACCGCGACAGAAAAGTATATGAAGACTTTAGATTTAACAAGAAGAAATAATATTTATGCTTTTGGACTGCAGGTTATCAAGAGGAAGTGACAATTTTCTCATTGCACATACTGTGTTGCATCCAGAAGTCAAAGAATTCCTGCCATCAATGCTACAAATGGAATAAGAAATAAAAAATGCATTTGTAGCAAACTGTTCAGTACAAAAGAAGCTACCAGGTTTTGATCATCTCTGTAGAAAAGTAGTTTCTTCACTGCAGCTTGGTAATGCTTGTCTGACCTTGGGTAAACAAAGGTTTACATGGTACAACTTTTGCATTATTGCTGCAACTTTTGCATTTTTGCTGCAACTGAGGTCCACGCTGAACTTGCAATAATTATCAGATTTCTAACAACTGGAAACTTCACTGGTAGTGTCTTAGTATCTACGACTTACATGAAGTTTTATTTTTTCAGAAGAACTCTTTAACATGGCTAACGTTTTATGTTGGCATATAGTTGTAGTTCGAAGGCTGCATTGCTTTGTTGAATCAGGCACTGGAAAAGTCTCCTGAGGTTAGGCTTCTTTGTAAACATCTAGCTCTCTGGAAGACACTGGATTTGCAGCACTTTGTGGTAAGTGAGCTTGCAGCATCACAAAACCTACAAGTCTTGCCATAAATATTATTGGCTATCAGCCGCGTAACAGCAAGCAGAGCATTTGTGATGGGAAGGGATGAAATCGCAAGGGAAGAAGTAGGAATTCTAAGTTAAAATAACAGAAGAGTTAAGTCAGCACATATCAGACTTCCCAGCGCATGAAGAAGTGAACTGTAGAAGTGAAAGAGTGAAGCAGAAAGGAATGTGGACAGATCAGCCTTCCTGTACCACAGTTTCTATCTACTTGGTATTTAACATAGACAACCTTTCCCTTATATCCACTATGAAGATAAAAGAACACAGCAATGGATGCATTAGATTAGATCAATCTGATCCCATCTCTTTTTTTCTTAAGAGCAACTAGGATAAGAAAAGTACAAGGAAAGTGAGAGGAAAGCAAACCATTGCAATAAACTGTCCACAGAAACGTGTCTTCTTGAGCTCCATCCATCAACAGTTATCTTGTGCTCTGATACACAATGCTTTTACCAACCAACTTTTGAATTTTCATTTTGGATACTTACGTTACCTGCATGTATCTGCAGTTCAGGCTTTAAACCCTACCAACTTCATATCACAGTGAGATTCCAGTCACTTAGACATATATTTACAGTATTTTCCAAATACATCACTGTGCTCTGCACTATACTTGCCTTGTGTCTTTCTATATTAAAGAGTCACCATGGAGCCAGCAACAATCTTCATGGCGTAAGGAAGGAGAAAAGAAGGAAAAGGAGAGCTACTCATTCCATTGCTGGTGACTACCGTATGTTCAAAGCCAAACTTGTATTCTTCTACAGAAGACAAAACAAAAAAATCACTTTCCATTACTGCATTTCCTGTAATCATTAAGTTGTCTCTATAGCCCTATAGTTTCAGTTTCTTATGTTCTTGTACTTTTCAAAAGATTAAATACCAGAAGAATATTCCTTCACTTTGATTACTGTTCATTATTTTGTACTTCTCCTTTCCTGGCAGCATTCAGGCTGGCAATACTCAGGGACCGGAGAATGCTAAACTGGGTTTAATGAAGAGGTCTAAATGAAAGATGTTCAACTGCTTTCAGTGACCTTTTTCAGTGTGTAACAATTTTGCTAAAATTTTCATTAAAACTCTGCTTCTCTATCTGAAGAATCTGGATCTGGTTTATTGTGTTGCTGATTGTGGGACACCCAAAGATATCGGCACTTTCAAGAGAGACAGCTGTTGGCTCTCACAGAATCTGAACAAGAGTGAAACCATAGCCTAGTGCCTACCTTACAATTTCTTGCTTCTCTGTTTGAAAAATAACAGTAAGCAGAGAGATTTTGAGAGACAGGCCAATAGGATCACATTGCAAAACAGCCTAGGATGTGGCTAGCATCCCAAGGATCCAGGAAAATTTGTGTTAAGCCCTGCACCATACTGGGACACCTTGCTGTATATGTATCAGCAAAGAACTGTGTGAAAGATTTCAGGCCTGTACAACATGCACTAGACAACTCCTAGACATGGACTAGATTTGTACCTGTATCTGTCCATCACATACTGATACAGCCATCATCAGGCAGGCACACAATTTTAAAACATATTCAATTACAAAGCACCAATGACCTTTTTAAGAAGCCAGCTGAATGCTGTCCTTCAAGCATATACAATAAAAGTATTTCAAAGGCTTTTCACAGACTGTTTGCGCAGGCCTCTTCATAATGGCAGATATCCATTCTGCCAAGGCAAAGCCTGCAAGATTAGGACCTGAGACTTCAGCACAGAGTCATGACTTTCATTCCAAAGAATAACATCGATACAAAGTAACATTGTATGGATTAAAAAACTGTACACCTTTACTAAGATATGAATCCATCTTTCATTTGCTCTTTTGCTGTAATTATTTTTCTTGTCTTACTGAAAATCAGAGTACAGGTGGTTAGAAACAGATTGGAAAAAGTTAACTGGTCTAACTTTGTCCCTCAACACTTCCAAATGCTTCCTGTGATGTGGCTATCCCAAACCCTTCTATTTTGCTGGGAAGACTCCACTGAAATGATATTTTTCTTCATGAAAAATTATTTAAACATAAAATCTTTGAGATAATCCTCAGCTTTGGTGTCTACCAGTCAAGGATCTGGGTCTTCAGAGAACAGTTCTTTTCTGTAGGTGTCCTGAACCTTCAGCAGCTACTTTTCTTTTCACTGTCACTAGTACTCAGGATGGCAAAAACTTCCTGCATCTGTTGTCCCCTCACTGCATATGAGAAAATAAAGGGCAGGGAGGTACAGGACACCTACCAATATTAGCATCCTGAAGGGATTAGCTTTGGATATCATCATGTTCACTAATGCGTTTCTGCCATCACCGTATCTTGATTGTAGTTCTCCCTTGCTAGATGACGTTTTTCAGTGTACGCCTGCATACCCCTTAGCTGATAACTGGTATTTACTGATCAGTAACCAGACACAAACCACCCATTTAAAGGGAGGCTAAGGGCAGCCTGCCGTTCCATGATAATAATATTGTCAATGCCTCAGCAAAGTATGAAGCACCTTAATGCTGGGCCCCACTAGTAATTAAGGGCACTGGGATAACAAAGTACAGACTTAGGCTGTCTGTAAAGCCAGTGCATTGTTTCTGTTTTCATGCTGCACATACCAAACTCAGGTATCCAAAACATAGAGTTCTTGAGTTAAAAACCGCAATCTCCCCTACTCTGTCAGTGTAACAATCCATACCTAAATCCTTTTTCAGTCTTTTCTTCACTGGAGTGAGAATTATCAATAGGCATACTACAGAGTGTCTGAGGCTGCAGCCAGCAGAGGGCATGGCTAATGCGCACAGACAGCAACAGGCACACTACAGTGCTTCACTGAGAACTTCAACACAGCCTTTCTCTTGCTAGCAAAGCAGCTGCTTGGCTCCAGCCTACAAAGGCAAGAGCAGTGTCTTGCCAATGCAGTGCCTCACTAGCGGAAAACATGTATGGTTTATTCTACCTTTTTTTTTGGTTGTTTTCAAACATCTGCTCTATCAGGACAAACCTGAAAATACCAGAGTGAGATGTCAGTTCTTTTCATTCTCTCTAAAGATTTCATTCAGTTGAAGGCTTCTTCTCATTAAGATCTGCAGCTGTCACTAAAAACCATGCTCAAGCTATGGACAATCTGAGCTGATGTCTTCGGTGATCCTCAGAACTAGAGATCAGTGCCCCAAACATCAGTATTGACGAAACGTTTGGATTTGCCGTGTTTGTTCAGGTCAGATTTTTCTGCATCACCACTATCATCATTTGAACAGTTAAGATCAACTGTTATAATTTTTGATAACACAAGCAAGTCTCTGCGATGGAGTAAGCTGCTTTATTACCACTGCAGAGACACAGCACATGGAAGACTCAGTATGCTAGGTGCCACATATCGCCGTAACACAGCTAAGCTGGTCCCAAAGTGTGTAAATCTCAACAAACAAAACAGAAAAATGAAACACCTTATCAGCAATTAAATGTATGCCAGAGGGATTAAGTGGCTTGCCCAGAGTCACAGGTGGCCTTCTGCACCCCAGCTCAGGCCTTTAACTACAAGAACAAATACCCTGGGGGATGCTAACTGTCACAAGGTAGAAGTATTTTACATACAGTATTCTATAACAAAAAAGTCTGTACCCTGAAGAACTGCCTTTATAGTCAGTTTGTCACAAAAGCAGGTGCACTGTAACAGATCTTAAAACAATATAACAGATCTTTGAACGTGGACAAACACTCCAAGAATTTTTAATATATTTTGATCCTCTTAACACTGTGGAAGACTTCAGTCAGTGTATAGCTGAATTACTGTCTTAAAATTACCTGCCTATCCTCTGCTGTCCTTTTATGAGGATATATAGATCTTTTTTTTTCCAGAATGTTACTGGATCTGTAATGTATTACTTATTTAAGCTTAACTATGAGCCTTAAGCACCACTCCACAATTTAGAAATTCTTGCAAAAATAGAGCCTGCTCTATTTTATGAGTTTTCCCCCATGCAGTAATCAGAATCACTTCACTCACAGAAACTACTATTCCAAATGGCCTGCCTTTATTCCACACATTGCCAGCTGGGTGATATGTGGATATGGGAGAAATTTTTATATTTTCAGTTTTAATGCAGCCAGAAACATTTCATCTTGTCATTCAAAAAATCAATAATTGCTTTGGCTGAAACAAGTTTTTAAAAATAACAATATACATAGCAGAAAAGAACAATGGTTTGCCTACGAATTATTTCCTGAAATCCTTTTACCCACCCAACTAGAATCACCCATTTCCTACCCCAACTTTTCCACCCATACCTCCAGTGATCCCCCCACTTACGTTTAGAGTAAATGGACATCAGCTAGCAGATTTGTGACTGCTGGATGAGGCTACTACGTGCATACTAAACAGCCACTTGGCTTCTACCAAGAAGCAAGTAAAACAGCTGACTCCTGCTAACCTCTCCTTCAGTGCAGGACTTGATCAAGTTCCTCCCTTTCACCATGCCACCGATTTTCACGAAACTTTGAGATCTGTACCATGCTCTGAAATTGCCCGAAGACCCCACCGCTGCCTCAGTGGCAGTGCCTTAAGAGTGGCACCCAAAATTCTGGCTTTAACCAGAATTTTTAATCTTTTCATCTTGTAAACTTGAAAACTGGTTACTTCAACACCTTCTGCCTTAACTCATTACCTCAGAAAAAGAGGCTCATGAAATTGTTTTGTCTCCATGTGTACCAGTTGTCTGACCATCCAATTTGCATAGTGTTTTTTAAAACCTTAGGAGAATTTCAGTTAATAAGGGCAGAAGCTTTAATCTATCAAGTTTCTACAGACTTCAGAAGATGTGGCGGCTTAAAAAGGTTGAGGAGCATCGATTAGCCTCTCCACTGGGTGAACTGCAAGCCATTATCCATTCTGTCTGGCTAACTAGTTGGCCACTGTATTCTATTTGCTGAAGGCAGTTTGTCGTGGGTGTGTGTATAGCTCTGGATCAGGAAGGCAGCACAGGAGACACAAAGACATGAAAACTGGGGTTACTGCAGAAGAGAAGAAGGAAAGTTTATGGTTCTTAGCTCCTTAAGAAACTAAATCCTCTAGCTTTTCTGCTTAGGACACAACTCTATTTAAGAAAAATCATTAAAATTATATATTTGTTGGCTGTTACTTACTGTTACTATTGTTAGCTTCTATTCTGTAAGTTCCTTCCACAACTTTATGAATCATTAAGGCTAACACTCGACCATTTTACCTTCACGTTGTACCTACTATAAAGGATCGAGACCAGTGAACTACCATAATAATAGGAAATAATTAGGACAACTGATAAATCTCCAGTAAAAACTCCACAATTCAGGAAAACACTAAATTACACAACTCTTAACTAGAGCCAGTCTTAGGTATGAGCAAACAATTGTTTCAGTTGCTGAGCTACACAGCTTCCAGTTTCGTAAGTTCACAGAATCACAGAATTGTAGGGGTTGGAAGGGACTTCTGGAGATCATCTAGTCCAAACCCCTGGCTAAAGCAGATTTCCTACAGCAGGTTAAAGAGGAAAGTTAGTTCATAAACATACAAAGCTGTGAAAATACAACATTTAAATAAGCACTGAAAATAGTAATTCTCAGCGACATAATTACGGTCATATCAGATCCAATGATCAGTCCTTCTAGCCCAGTACCTTGTTCCAAAAATGGTGGATCAAGAGTAACTACAGAATAGCTTTAAGATAAAAGGGGCCACCTGTATCAAGGGCAGCACCTTACACTAACGGGTAAAAAAAAAAAAAAAGCCTCCTTTTGTTTGTTGAGGACTCTCCACTTAATAAATGTCTGCTCTCCACCAGACTTTTAATAAAAAGAAGTAATAAAAAACCATTCCCTAGCATTGACATTGGGTGGCAGGGCCAGTTCCAGCATCCCATTTTCTTCTGCAGATGTTTAATTAAATTTACAAAATTTAATTTTGCAAAATTTAAATGACAACTTTTGAGGTTGGCACACGGATCAAGGCTAAGAGTTAGCTTTGTATTTCTGGGGAAAACATGCCTTTCTTTAACGCTGTGTGGCAAGGCAGTATGCTGGATGTCACTTACCCAGCACAGGCAAAAGACAATTCCTTGTGAGGCAGCATATCCTGTCACTGCCAACTACACAAAACAACCATAACAAGCAGCTCCTGTGGAAGCAAGGAAGCATGTTAAGAGAGTTTCTCCAAAAACTGTCAGAGAAGAACCCAAACAGAAGTGTAGTAAGCCCTAGAACTAAAAGTCAGTTCCTATACAAAGAATAACTTAGGAACTGGCTTTCACAATGGAAAAGTGGGAGTACTAGGGCTATGAGAACCGTCCGCAGAAGTGGACCTACAAAATGGAACCTGTAAAGGAGATAAGCCCACCAACTCTCATAAACAGGCTGCCCAGAGAAGTTGTGGCTGCCCCATCCCTGGCTGTGTTCAAGGCCAGGCTGGATGGGTTCCTGGGCAGTTTGATCTAGTGAGCTAGTGGCTGGCAGCCCTGTCCACGGCAGGGGGGTTGGAACTAGATGATCTTTGAGGTCCCTTCCAACCCAAGCCATTCTATGATTCTATGATAATGTTGGGGAGCAGGTCCTGGACGGACAATGTGCAGCCTGTGACAGCCCGTTCTGCCCATCACAGCACGCTCCTGCGAGGGACCGGCTGCTTCGCCTCACCGAGAGCCCACCGGGCCCGGCCTGCCACCGTCTGCCAAGTGACACCGCGGGCACGGAGCCACTCCGCTGCTTCCCGAGGCCTGTGGTGCTCCGTGCGACAGCCTCGGGCTGACGCAGCCCCTTAGCTCCCACGGGACGCCCCTCTGTTGAAGCCACCGCCCGCCAGCCCCGCGGCCATCCCCACCCGGCGCCCTCCTTCACCCCTCGGGCACCACCCCGCCGGCCCGACCCCACCCGGCCC
>VXAV01011909.1:62483-85866 GCA_013399715.1 Alectura lathami
AAAAAAAAAAAAGCAACCCTACTAGTTTGTCCCTGGTCAAATTACCTACCTAGTATGTTTCCAGGTACATTATTGCTGGTGCCAGTGTGACAAGCAAAAGCAGAGTACAGCACATGCATTTTTGGAGCAACCTGGACAGACTGACTCAGTTGCAAGGCTGCATATTTAGAGCATGCAGTGTGGAGAGGATGAGAGCAGTCTTTGCATTGCTGAGAAAAATTATGTTTTCCTTCATCCTTCCATACTGATAGCTGCGAACTTTTGAGTACAGCTAACACAGACTGTGGGGGGTGCCAGAGTTGTATGTTTAGTGTGCACACATAGATTGATTATGGATTTGGATGGATGTGACAATATTTGTTTTAAATAAATGCTTAATGCTCTACTGTTGGGATTTATGAACTTTGTTTTTAAGCTTTTCTAATCATTATGATTAATTCATAATTCGTATTAGTTATGAAAGAGAATTTGTAGAGAAGTCAATGGCCATCAATGTCAAAGCAGTCTGATTGATGTGCTAATTATATAGATTTTCTTCCCCAAGATTCTACTTACTATATGCAAATGAATGTGCCCTAGCTGGGATGGAAGATCAAGGTAATGTATTTACAGCAAGAACATCATAGGTACTGCCTTAGAAGTGCAGATGCATCCTAAGACATTTTTGACCTCCTAGCCAATAATGGCACATGTGTAGAATAACTAGTGGTTAGTACTGTGATATGAAGCAGCAAATGCAGACCCACAAGCAAAAGCTATTTGTTCCAGTTTAAGTAGTCAAATTGTCTTAAGTTTTCACTTATACAAACAGGTAATTTTTTCTTAATGTTCTTTCAGGCATGCAGGATTTTTGTCCTCCTGCATGAGCTTTCCCTTCCCTTTCAGGAGAGTGCATTTATAGTGAAGTACAGTACCTTCCACTTGAGCTTTAGCTATGCAATTTATCCAGGAGAGGATTCTCTGTTTTAATTATTCCTAAACATCCATTTTGGTACTGGAGGGAGCCCCAGCTGCAGAGGTCAGACTGCAGTCACCCCAGCTGCCACCGCTAGAGGCCAGCCTCCTTCCATAGCAGCTGCAGCCTCAGCAAGTGCCTGCGAATGAATGAGCTGGAGGGCAAAGCCAGGCAGATTGCTGCTTGCTGTTTGATGTGATGGAGGGGGTGGATCCCAGCTCTGTGTGTTCCTGTCTAGCTTCCTTCATTGTTGCATTTCTTCCTCCTCTAGGGTTTCCACATAATCCTCCTGCTTTTTAATGCTTCATCATAGTATTCAACAGTAATTAAAAAAATCTGACCTGCTGTGTCACCATCTCACGTGTCATGCTGCAATCCAGCCCTGTGTGTGTACTGCTGGCATAGCTCCGTCAGTTTTTCAGCAAAGTACTGGCTGTTCCATATGGTTTGGATCCCTTTGAGACAGCCATACCATGTCTGGGTTGATGTCAAGTCAAAATGTGGTTATTTCTATCAAGAGGTGTTTTTGTGGGATGTCCCAGTGATTTGTGGTGGTGGTTATGTGTCAGAAGAAAAGCTGAACTTCTGGGTTGGAGAGTGCTATGATCCACATCAGGAAGTCCAGTCGCTAGTGAGTGACTAGAGTGTTTGACATCTTTGTTAACATCTCTTGGGACAGAGTTTGCAGATGGTACCAAACTGAGCAGAGTGGTAGATAAGTTAGGTTGTTGTCCCATCATTTAGAGGGACCTCAAGAGGCTGGAGAAGTGGGCTGGCAGGAACTTCATGCAGCTATCCCTTGTGTTATACTTATGCACTTTCACTCTTAGTGTTAGAAAGGTTTATCTGAGTGTCTAACATGATTTGCCATCATCATAGTTTGAGCTGCTTTTTTCTTCTGTTCTGCGTCTGGCAGGCATAAAGGACACTGCTTGCTTTTCAGTTCTTGGGAAACGTTTCCTCTGTATCTCTACTTGCTTATTACCTATGTTGTGTTGGTGCACTTGGTTCCCACTGTCTGAATGTGACATTTGTGTGTGTTAAATCTCAGCTGCTATATTTCAGACCATCCGTCTAATCCGTCCAGAGAATTTAGGATTCACTTACTGTTCCCAGCTTGAAGTTACCTGCAACTTATATGTTCTATTCCAACATCCTGCTGAGATGCCTGGGGACCGTAAATGCTGCCCCTGATTAGCTTGCGCATCAGCAGCTTTGTCTCATTGACAAATGCCAAGAAGAAATTTTTTACTGGGAGGGTGGTGAGACACTGACACAGGTTGCCCAGTGAGGCTGTGGATGCCCCCTCCCTGGAAGTGTTCAAGGCCAGGCTGGGTGGGGCTCTGAGCAACCTGGTGTAGAGGTTGGGAACCCTGCCCATGGCAGGGGGGTTGGAACTAGATGATCTTTGAGGTCCCTTCCAACCCAAACCATTCTGTGATTTTGTGAATTTGTCATTTGTCAGGATTACTCAGACGTGAGAGGAAGAGGGCAAGTGAGACCGATGATGAGAATGTTAGGTACCTACTCTGTGGGGTTAAAGCTGACATGGGAGAATGTCCTTTTGTTGTCTAATCTACCAATATTAGAGTGTGTTTTCCCAGCATATACACTGTTGTGCATCCCACTAGCTTCTGCTCTTGAGCAGAATCATTTTGCTTTCATGGTTATATGTTCTTCAAGGACAAGTAAAATTAGTAATCACTACAGTAGTTATTGATTGGCTGTTCTGAGCTAGCGGTGTCCTTTCTTCTGGTCTACTTGCTATCAGTCTTCCAAATGCAGGTTCTGCTCATAGCTTACGACTTCTGTATGGCTACCTTCACCAGAATCTCCTGTGTTTTGATGTCTGGAGACTGATTCATGATCATGTGAAAAGAGCGTGCAAAGGATTGCTCATGATGACCCTGAATCAGGGCGTTCTGCTTGGGGGAGGACACAATTTTCAGGCAAGGATGGATTGGCTTCTTGCGTTTCGGGGTGTGTTACATCCTGATGAAGGAGGCTGCAATCTTATCTCTAAACCTGGGCTTGCTGGCACTCTCCTGCCTTAGAGCACAGTGCGGATGTGAGCAGCACTGCATTCAGAAAACAGCTGCTGAGAACAGACTTTGCTTTCGTGTCCTATTTAAAAACCTTCAGACACTGTAACTTGTGTCTGTTCAGCCATTTTATGTTGCAAATCTGTTTCCAGTCCTTCAGTAAAAATGCTAAGATTAAATTAAATAATTATGAACTGTGTGAACTGTGCATACAGTATTTTTTTTCTGCCTGGTGTGACTAAAATAAAATACCTAATTACAAAAATGTTTAGAAGTCAGGCTTTATCACTAGTGAGGGTTGACAACTAGTGAGAGTTCTTTGAAGGACCAAGGCTGATTTCAAAGAACACGGTGTTCTCAGAAGTATGGCCTGCAGAAAATATAACCACATAATGTTTTTTTTTTTTTTTTCCGGCTCTATGAGCAACTGTTAAAATATATGCAAATAGAAATAATAGATAAATAGTAACTAGGATTAATAGAACTACCAGTGTATTCTAACTTCCACAGTGAGCTGCATGATTGGTACTACAAGGAAGGCTCTATAGTTTTGTATCCACAGGGCAATTTATTAAACTTTTTATTTGATTTAGCACTTTTTTTTTTTTTCTGTATACTAGATGTGAAAGGTGAACGTTACTGGCTGAAGGTTCTGGTCTAGAACAGGTGGCTGTTCAGGATTTGTCTCCCCTGACCTTGGCCAGGTGAAAAGGATTAAGCTGGCCTGAGCCAGTTGTTTAAACTCTGTGGGAGTCAGTGGGTGCTTTGCAAGAATGGTTCAGCTGGTAGAGAGGTGGGTAAGACAGTTGTTGTCTTTTTCTGCCCCCAGGGCTTTTCAGTAACGGCAGAGAGAATCTAGTAACTTGGATTAGATGTCTCCATTTTAGATGGCTGAAACTGCAGGAACTGAATCCCATGCTTTGCAGTTACTCTTCATTCTTTCACATTGAGTTGGCTTTGAATACTGCGACTGTGCTTGTGTATGCATGAGCTCTTATGTCATGTATCAGTAGAGATGGACTTGCCTGTGTATGACATGTTGGATATTCCTGGTGCTACCTTGTTCTGCCCAAATATTTTTCTGTGTTTAGAATTTCCTCACTTGTATTGTTTAGGTGAGGTTTTATGGCTGATATTTTCTGCGTACTTCTAATCAGAAAGATACGTTTCTCCATTCAGGTATGTATAGTGTCAGATTCAGCTTGCAAACTAAGATGTTTCAATGTAAACAGCTTTATGTCTGCATAAGAGTTAAACTCCTTTAATAGTAAGAAGAGCTCTAGTCAGTACTGGCAAGCTTAGAGCATAGTACTGTCATCCTACAAAAGACATTGCTTCAGATCAGCTGGATAGCTGAACAGCTGTCAGCCTACAGTGAGATCGTAGGTACTGGGCCCATGCATTGACGTGAAGACACCAGTGTGTTATTGTCCACATCGCTCTCCACAAGATAAATCCCACCCAACGTGTCTGGGAAGAAAAAAAAAAAAAAAGCCATGAAAAACAAACATCTACAAAATACTACTTATCCCTTCCTGCAACTTTCTCAATAACTGTCAAATCCTCCCACAGTATAAGCTAATTAAAAGAAGCACAGCTAGAGTGTTAATGAGCCCTCCCATAACTGAAAAGCTTTTGAAAACCTTTGAACATAATCCACAACTGCATTTTCGCTCAGCTGTCATGATACACCTCTATGCAAAAGAGAAATACTTGTTCCTTAAACATAACTGATAGCTGCAGTCTTAGGAAGGAGCTTGAGAGCCACGTGGCAGCTGAACAAGAGACATACCCAGAGAGATTCCTGTTTTAAAAGAATTTGGTTGAAGAACTATGCAATGGTGAGTGGAGATTCCAAAGTGTAGTGATCAGTCCATTGTGCAAATTAAAGCATTGCATTCCTTTATGAGAAGATAGACTTGCAAACATGATAAGAATTGCTATTCTTCAGGAGTAGACAGGAACAAACGAAAAAGTGATTTATAAAATATTATAGGAATAGGGTGTATGCCTATGAATTTTAGCCTGAACAACCACTTGAGATGTTAAGCTCCTCTGAGACACTGGATATCAAGGAAACTTGTTCTCTCTCTGTTTCGGTTATTCTGTAGGTGTTTTCTGCTGCTTAACATCAGCTGGTCTGGGGATAAAACTACCTATTGTGAAAATTTTGTTCCCGAGGGACCAACAAAAGCCATGGGAGAAAAGGAAGTCCAATCTCTTTTTAAAATTGCCTAGGCAAAACGAACTTTGCTTTTTACAGCTAGCTTGATATTCTGTTGTTAGGGTCTAGTCTCCCACTGTTGCTAGTTCACATCCAGAATGTTTTACCTGTGTATTAAATATGAGGACAGAAAAATAAGTGGCATGCAAAACATGCAGGGCTTATGCATGACGACATCTGTAATGCTAACACATCTCTCTCCATTCCTTCCTGGGTGTCTCATATTCACAGTTCTGTCTGTTCGGTCATTTACAGTGAAAATTGTTTGGGACAGAGATTTAGATTTTGAATAACGTAACTAACCCTGTCATTGGCTGTTCAGTACAGTAAAGAGTATTAGAAAGTTGGTCTTAGCAACATGTTAATTTCATAGGCAAGGAGGAGAGGAAGTTTTTGTTTCATCAGTTTATTTTCTTTCTCAAGATAATTGCAACTTAATGCAATGATATAAACTCAGTTCTCAAGTGCTGTTAAAAACACATATTCTCTCTTGTGTCCTTCATGTCGTAATGAATAGCTGTTAGCCTTGTTAGGGAAACTGACTGGAAATGACTTATCTTTCTGTTGTTTCAAGGTGACTCTTTCTCCTAATGAGAATAGCCCTTGTACTGCAGTGGGACTTAATGTATTATATATACAGTGTATCATCAAACAAGGACAAAAACAGTACTTTGTTGTCTTGTGTTTATTTTGTGATTGGTACAGGCCACACCGTCTTCTACCTTTTTTGGCTACCAGGAATAATGGTTATCTGTCTTCAGAAATCTAATCTTTCTGCAGGTCTTCCCTGTGCTTTTCGCCCTTTTTTCTTACTGCTCTACCACGAAATCGGTTTGGTTTCTTTCTCCAGATGCACAGATGTGCACCAGATGGCTACGGATAGTTTCAAGGTCCTGATGAATTATTGGAATAATTAGTGTTGGTGAGAGGTTTGTCATCTAACTATAATATTGGGCAGGGTACTCATCTCTTTCAAGCTTAAAAATAAAAGGTTAATTTTATTAAGACTTCTGAAACAGCGCCTCAGATGTCAGTGCAGATAATAATTGAGACCCAGTTCATGTTCAGAAGTTCACTCAACTCTCTTTAATGTGTAAAATTCTTAATCTTATGAAAGGGATCAAAGGCAATCTACACTTACGCAGTGTACTAATTTTATGCCAGGAAGAATGGTGAGATATCAATCACAGAATGATTTTAATGGTGATTAGGGGAATATTTATTTCCAAAATATGAACCTAAGCTGTTGAAAGTGATAGAGAAATTGATACATAAATATCATCTATGAGCTGTGAAATAAAAAATCCAGTCCACATTAGTTGAAAAAGTCCTTATCCCAAGGGTGTGTTGTCTGTTTTGTGCAAGTCTTTATTGCCACAGCAGCTTTAATGTGTTTGGATTTAGAAAGTATAGGTACAAAAACAGCTCTTAAGGAAATTTGGAAGGTGTAAACTTTTCTTCTATGCATACTACTTGCAAATTCAGTTTGTGCTGCAATGGATATGCCTCCTAGTTTTGATGTATGGGACGTATTGCTTTGGTAGCTAAATCAGATTGAAGTAAGAAGTAGTTATTCGTCCTTGATACAGGAACAAATCCACTCCTTTTACTTTTCAATATTCATCAATATTTTAGTAGGTATGCTACTTGTAACACAACTGTCTTTGGATGTAGCTGCAACAACAGCATCACCATGCAGCCCTTGTTTGCATGATTTGGATCCTGTCCCTGGTTTTGTGATCTCGGAAACAGTTCTGAAGCTGTTCTTTTTTAATCCACCAAGAATACTGATTTTTTTTTTTGCAAGCCAAGCAGGATAAGTAATTCCTGTATAGAAAAGTAATGTGGTAGCCATTTGATGATGAGGAATTCGGTGTGATTGTCCAACACTAATAGCGTGCATAAGTATATGCAGGATTGGGGCTTTATAAAACCCCAGGCAGAATTTAGGCTTCCTTTCCATGTGATTCACTTAATCACTTCTGTCTGCCTTACACTGCTGTTTCTTTTCTGGTTCTAATCAGCTAATTCATGTGCCTTTTAAAGCACATTTAATGAACAAGTGGGAAGGCTGTGGAGGTCCTGGAGTTCCCTAATACATTGTCCTTTACCAGGACTTGCTCAGCTCTCTGACCAACTCTTTATGGTATCCTTCTTTATCCCATTGATGCATTCTTATCTCAGGTCTCCCTAGCCCCATTAAAAATGCAACTCCATAACTGTTCTCATTCAAATAAGCTATTCTCTGTGGGTTTTAGACTGTGTATTTGCATAATTCACTCTGGTATCTGAGTTAGACTCTTTCTGCAGTTAGTGGAAAAGAGTAGAGGTGTCCAGGTGGACACTGGCAGCTGTAGTGGTCACAGAACTGACTTGCCCATTGACTGGAAGGAGCTGAGAAGACCATTTGTGATAACAGTCGCTCTAAGAACTGCCTACATTCAGGCAGTGTAAATACAACCTGCATGGTGCTTGTCAGAGTTCTTTTGTTATGTTCTTGTCTGTTGGTGCTGTGTAGTTCAAAGAAAGTTTGGAACTTGGCATGTTTTTATCTATTTCAGGTATGGGACATTGGAGGGCAGCCGAGGTTTCGAAGCATGTGGGAGCGTTATTGCCGAGGAGTCAATGCAGTTGTGTAAGTTTTCTTTTGTATGCCTTTATAAAATGTGTCCTAAAGTACATATTATTAATATAGATATGCTTTGTACTCCTGTCCATCTCTGTCACTTACCCTTTTCTTAATCGTGCAGTTCTTCTCTTATTGTGAGATGTGTAGCTGAACTTGGTGTTAGCATGAAAACAAAAAGGAAGCATAAAACATGCAGTAGCAGTCTTTCGGGAAGCTGATTACTGTGGCAGCATAAAGCAGAATTCAAGAAAAAAAAGACTTGGATTGTAACAGTGGGTTACTTGACTGACCATATTAGAATGACTTGTCTTGACTTCGCTGGCATCTGGATGAAAGATACTGCGTTATGCAGCTGGCAGAAAATTATTTCCTATGCTTGCAAATATTCTTGTTGATTCCTAACACTAGATATAGATACAGATGTATTAATTAGAGTCCAAATGCAGGGCATATACAAGTCCGGAGTGTTTTAATGCTGTTGTCAATGTGAACACATTTGTCACATTACAGAAGTTTTAATGCACCTTTCCGTAAGTAGTGGACAGTACTATAAACAGCTTTTCCCGCTGCAGTTACATGGTGGATGCAGCAGACTTGGAAAAAGTAGAAGCTTCAAAGAATGAGCTACACAGTTTGATAGATAAGCCTCAATTGCATGGAATTCCAGTAAGTATTTTGATTTTTATTGTTCTTACCTGAATGTAGATGGTGTAGTCCTAAATCCTTGTGAATGGGTTCTCCTGGACTGTCGAAAATACTGGCTTAGATGTGATGCAGCCTTGATACAACATTGTAATATTTTTTCACAGGACTTAGCATCTTATCAGTGCTACAGTGTGTTTGTACATTCTCTAGTCTAAAGGTCAGAACAGATTTGGAACAAACTCATTTTCACTTGTGGCATTATCAGATAATAATTATTTCCAGTCAGTCCCCTTGTTGGCTCAGTTTAAACTGCTGACCCAGATACGTTTGTGGCACTATCTTAAGACATATGAGGCTTCTCTTTCTGAAGGCTGTCAGATGCTAACATCAAATAGTCACCCACCTCTGCTTCCAGGGGTTGTGGAGAAACTTGACTTTTTCTATCTTGACTTCTATTTCTTGACTTGTTTTTCAAAATAAAAATGTATGGAAAAAATGCAAAAAAAAACAGATTCTCAAGTGGGAAGTGTCACAGATTAGTGTGTCCTGCTGAAATTCTAGTGAGGAATTTTGGAGTTGGAAATTGTTCAATTAAATGCATTCTGCCATTTGAAACCTCATATGAATCAGTCTAGCATTGATCTTTGATGCTGACATCACCAAACAAGAGTTGTTCTGTTTGATCATATGAGAGAAACTGATGCTATGTACAAATGGGGAGAAATTACTAACGACTTCCTGGCTCTTGCTTGGCTCCTTTTTGTATTTGGACACTCAGTCAGTGCAAATGCTTGAAGTCAGCTGAGGATGAGTAGACAGAGAATCACACAGAGTCCACATCAAATCACTGTGAGAACGCAGGTAAATGCATTCATCTGAGAGAACAATTTTTCAAGCAATTTGCCATCTGTTCTGCAAGATTTGCTATTATTATTGAATTTTTGTGTGTTACTTACATATTGAACAAATCCTACAGAAATCTGCAGTCAGACCAGTCATGGTGAGTGACATTGTCTTTCTGTTGTACTATGTGTGCATCCTGTCCTACTTCTCACTGTCCCTTCCTTGACAGGATAGGTCTCTAATATCATCAGAACGACTTAATTAAATTCCTTTGCTTTTATATGTTATGATACCACATTTCATATGCCTAGCCTGGCCAGCACAGTAATTTCCAAGGTGCAGTAATGTGTTTATTTTACTTATTTTTATTTCATAGTTAGTAACTAATATTGAACTTTCCCAAATTTATTTTATTTGGGCCTTGGCATTATAGATGTTAAGGTGGCTTTATTAATCTGAGAGTGCAAGTAATGAGTTCTTATGTGTTCCAATTGCGTGGGAAATAATGGGACAATCCTGACTTTGACTTGGAATTGAAAAGCATCTGGAAAACAATAATGCAATCATAATAAGAAAAACCTTTGTTGCTTACTTGATCTAGAATATGCTCAAACCGTTCATCTCACCTGAACTTAAAATTGAGGCTTTAAGTATTATGTAGGAAATAAAGCCTGAGCTGCCCTTCTCATTTTTCACCATGGGTGCTCAAGGGGGAGGGAAAGGAATCAGTCAGTCATGTAGGTGGTGCATGGGCGGGCACGCACTCTGATCCACCCAGAGGTGATTGAACCGATTCAGTTTTCAGAGGATGTGTACCTGACTGGGAAGGGTGTGTACAGGCTGCTCATGCAGACATGGGTCAATTTGAATATGTCAGTTACTGCATTATATCTGGCTGCAAGATCCAGACTATTGGCAACTGGTGGCAAAAGACAAAAATAAACTGTTACTGTATCCAGAGAAACATAAATATGAATTCTTTCTTTCAGGTGTTAGTCCTTGGAAATAAAAGAGACCTCCCAGGTGCACTGGATGAAAAGCAGTTGATTGAGAAATTGTAAGTAGCTGGCCTGTGCAAAACACTGAAATGCTATGAAATGCCAGAAATGGTAGTCTATGGCAATATCTAGCTAGAAGATATTCCATTTTACATTCTCAGATGCTCCACTTAGAGCTCTGCTGGCAGTTGAAATAGCAATCTAGGCTGATAATTGACTGCAGGAGTTTGAACCTCTCTTGATTATTACTTCGGTTGTATAAAGTTGTTTCAGATAATCCTGTTTTCCCATCACCGAAGGTACAACTGCTGGAGATAGTAATAGGATCACTTACACTTCTCAGAGTACTTTGTAGTGGCAGTTTAGTGCTCAAATAGCATTACAACAGAATCCTTTCAAACTGTTGCCTGTAAATTCAAGCAATTTGGATATTTTTGACATGTATCTAAAGCATATATTCACATATGACTGAAACTAACTTAAATTGTTGCATTGCAAGGGTAATTTTAAATGAAATACACAGTTTTGTAGAAATGGTATAGCAGTAATTTTGCAGAATAAGTTTCTGTATTTCAAATCACATAATTTTAATCAGTAGGAAGTGAAGCAAAACTTCCAGCATAGAAGGTTGGTCCAAAGGCTATGCAGCTGAGACTTAGGAATGACAGAATCATGTAATGGTTGGAAGGAGCCCCTGGAGATCATCTGGTTCAAGCCTGCTGCTCAGGCCGGGCCACCTGGGGCCAGTTACCAGGACCATTACCAGATAGGCTGAGTATCTCCAAGGAAGAAGACTGTGTAACCTTTCTGGGCAGTGAGCTCCAATGCTTGGTTACTCTTAGAGTAAAACGGTTTCCTGTGTTCAGACGGAATCTCTTGCGCTTCAGTTTGTGCCCATTGCCTCTAGTCCTGTCACTGGGCACCCCTGAGAAGAGCCTGGCTTCACAGTATTTATAGTATCCCTTCAGTTGTTTGTACACATTGATAAGATCACCCCTGAGCCGTATGTTCTTCAGGCTGAACAGCCTCAGCTTTCTCAGCCTTTCCCCGTAGGAGAGATGCTCCAGTCCCTTAATAATCTTCTTGGCTGTTTGTTGGAGCCTCTCCAGTAGCTCTGTGTCTCTCTTGTACCGGGGAGCCCAGAACCAAACACAGTGCTCCAGTTTTGGCCTCATCAGTGCTGAGTAGAGGGAAGTGGTCACCTCCCTTCACCTGCTGGCAATGCTACTCCTCATGCAGCTCAGGAGGATACCGTTGGCCTTCTTTATAGTATGGGCACATTGCTGGCTTGTGTTCAGCTTGGGCTCCCAGGTCCTTTTCTGTAAAGCTTAAGACTCTTCCTTTCTCAGTGCTTCTACTTGCCATCTGCTCCAGGAGCATCATCTGTTTCCCGTATGTTTCTATCACTTGTGTGAGGATAAACAAATGAAAAAATAGCAAAGTGTTCAGAGATGCTTAAGAGGAATAGGGAAATTCCCACAATGAAGCTGGAGTAAATTAAGAAGCAGTATCTTACTGACTGTAGAGGCATCCTTTCCGTAGGAATCAAATCTGATATCTTTGTGTATGATATAGAAGCTTCCTGAAGATTAGTGCTGAGTACTGTTGTTTGATTGCAAGAATTAATAGAGCTAAAACTGTTGAACAAGTAAAAGGTGATACTAAAACAAACTATTGTTACTCAGTTGCCAGTACAGAATGTTATTGTCAGCTCACGGATTTTGACTTTTTTTGTTCCCTATTACACTGACTTAATGAGAAATTTAAATGTTTGAAATGACTTTATAACCTTAAACTCTTTATAATTAAAAACTTTTAAGAAAAACTTGCTGTAGCATATTTGAAAAATTGAATATATGAGGGTAGAGTTTTACCCACTGAATAAAATACAGGAAATTTCTGTTGTCAGTTTTTGTGAAGTTTTAACACTATGTAATGATGTTTTTTGTTCTGTAGAAACCTTTCAGCTATTCAAGACAGAGAAATCTGTTGCTATTCTATTTCCTGTAAAGAGAAGGATAACATTGGTAAGCTTCTTTTTCTTATAGCCTCATCACTGTATACTTTGGATCAGATATTTAGAAACATTAGTGAGTTTTGACTATCTAGCTCTCATATATATTTGAAAATCTTGAATTACTTGAAGGACTTTATTGCAAATACTGCAGTCAATAGATGCATAATTTAAAAATTACTTGTACAGTGAATCACTTCCACAACAAGTTAAGAAAGTAATTTGACAGGGGCCTTGGAAAAGCAGGTTTAAAAACCAGACTAACTGAATTCTTCACAAAAATGGTGTTACATTTGAAAGAAATAGTAACTGGATATGAAAGCCTTCCAATTGCTAGGTGATACTTAATACATTTTAAGAAGTGTTTCTGTCCATACATGATTTTACTTTGTAAGCAGACCTTATGTGCATATGACTAGGGATGGTGGTGTTCCTCAAACAGAGTTGACTAGTGCTTTTGTCCTAACTGGAAACACGCTGAATTTATCCTAAAGCCTATGAGGACCTATAAAAGCCTCATGAAGTTGTCTCCCATTTAGCCTTTTCTCTCTGCCCTTCCCTGTCTTTCTCTTCTTTTCTCCACTGGCCTGCCCCTTCCTCAGTCGTGTTCTCCCCCTCCCTCGCTGCCCTGTGGAGACAGCCGAGCTTGCTCAGGGCTGCTGAGGTGAGTGGAAGGGAAGGTCGGCCTGGCCGGCAGTGCCAGTCGGGGTGAAGCACAGGCTGTGCCAGCAGCAGCAGCTGGCTGGGGACTTGCTTCCTCTGTGCCACCCTTCTTTGCTGCGTGCTGCTGAGACAGGTGGTGCTGGTTGGGAGACATACAGCCTGGTAGATATTTATAGCTGCTTCTAGAGGAAACCAGGATTGTTGGAAGAGCTAGCAGCTCTGTAGGACTCAACTGAGTGAGAGACAGTGGGAGTGAAAATGGGAGGAAAGTCAGCTTACCCCAGCAGCGGGGGAAATTTTCCCGCTAGGCTCCCCCTAGCCTGGGAGAACTGGGTAGTGGAGGTAATGAGGAGACTATGCCATGGGGTGCAGAGAGTTGGGAAGGTTTCAGCTGAGTGCAGGAAGGTGTTTGGCAGTGTCATGCAGACCACTACTGTATTCTCTTGGAAATGATGTACAGGGTCTGCATACGTTGGTTTGAAGGGGATCAGGCCTAGTTTTGCTGCAGTTTGGGGTGCAACCACTATTTATGAGTGGGGGAAATACACAGAATGTACTGTTAAACTTGGGAAGAATAGACTTAAGAATATGAGGACTGAGGAGAGCTTTGCAGTCAGGACTGCGTGCATAAGTGAGGGGCAGACTGAGGTGGAGGCAGGCCTGAAGTAGCATTGAAGTGAATACAGAATACAGGGTAAGCAAAAATTTGAAGACTGCTGGTGTAGGACTCCAGAAACTGGATGGCTCCAGAAATTACGTGACTCTCAGTTAGGTAAACACTGGTTTGTTCAAAAGTCAGAAAATATTCCTGTTATCTGAGTACCATCTTGGCCATCACATTTTGTAAATGCAGTATCTGATCCTCATCTAATCAGCAAGGCTGAGGATCTCAAAGTGACATTGTAACTAGAACCTGTAACAAGCAGCAGCATTTCTGGAAGGATCCTGGAAAAAGTTGATTTTAATCTTAATTCATTTATGTGAATGACCCCGAGGAAAAAAGCATGCAAAAAAGTCTGCTAAAATTTGCAAATGGGAAACTACTGAATGATCACCGGTGCAAAACAATGTGGATCACTTATTTGTGGAAGTCCTGGGAGTAGAGGTGAAAAAAACCTTCAAGTCCTGGTTGAGAATCAGTCAAGTATCTTCTAATGTAACATTGTGCCTAGGAAGGAAGGCTGATCTGTTTTCTGGATGTTTGCACAGGGAAATGAAAAAGGGACTAGATCACATAGATCACGTGCATTTGGAACTGTGTGAACATTACTGGAACTCCCCATTTTTTTAAGAATACATGGAGAAACTGAAAACAGCTTGAGCAGGAACCTAGAGAGATCAAAGGACTGGCAGACATCATTTATGGTGAAAAACTGTAATGAAAATGTGTTTAGCTTATTAAAGTGATGAAACTGTTAAGGAGAAGAGTGGGAGCTGTCCTCTTCCTCTGCGTTTCTGATTGATGTCAATACAGTTGAACAAGAGTCATTTTTCAGTGCAAACTGTAACCTAACTAACGAGTCTCATCCAGGGGTGTGGGTGTAAGGCTGCCAGCCTGTGTCCTGAGAGGCAGTGGAAGATGAGGATATAGTTACTAGCTTTGGATGCTGTGAGATGCTTTTGTCTGCACTCTCAGTGGCTAAGCTGGTCTGCCAGGGTGTTCCTGGAGTGCTGTCTTGAATTTAGCACAGATGCAACAACAAATTTAAATTTGAAGGCTACAGTTGTTGCTGCCCCCTGACATCCTTCCTACCTCCCCAACAGATGTTACTGCCTTGAGGCAAAAAAAAAAAAACCCTGATTTGCTCATGAATCAGCTTGAAAACTGCTGCAGTTTTCAACTCAGTGCATATCTGGAGGGGGACCAATTTCAGCTATCAAATTTTACTCCAGAGTTCCATGTCTTTTCAGAGACGCTGGATTCCTACAGTCTACCTAAATGCCTTTTTAATGCCTTGTCAGATGTCTGCCCTTCTCTGGTCTTCCGGTCATGTATTTCTAACTTTGTTCTCACACTGCATTTTATTCCAGTCTGGATTTTACGATTCTATGGTCCTTCTAAATCTGCTTTTCCAACAGTTTTTCATCTATCGATTAGAGAACTTGCTGTCAGTCATCATATTTCAGGAATACAAAATGCACATAATTTAGAAGCAAACAAAAAAAAAAAACAACAGAAAAAGAACCTTGGAGTCTTAAGTGCTGAGTTTTTATTTAGGTGTGAATGAAGGCCTGTGTTTTCTGGGTTTTGTTTGTTTTTTGTTTGGTTGTTTTTTTATTTGTATTAACCTGCTGGTGCTCTTTTGTCCCTTTAAGCTCTGCAAACAGTCTGTTGAGTTTTTTTTTGTTTTATCTGTCCTGGCAGACATAACATTGCAATGGCTTATTCAGCACTCCAAATCAAGACACTGTTGAAGAAGACTTTCTGAAGATAACTCTTCTTTCCCAATCACTTTGGCTCCTATCAGCTATATACAACTGAGAAGATAAAAGAGTGCAACTGCATACTACCAGGACTCACTTTGATCATATTTGTTAACAGAAATAAAACTGAATCATAGCTTGTCTCTCCTTTTTTTTTTTTTTTTCTTAAATCCTGATGATTTTTTGTTTAGAAGTTCCTGAACGCTTTAATACAAGACTGAAAGAAATCAGTACTTTTTTGGGGTGGAAATGTTCGAGTTTGTGCATGTGAATTGTCAAATACTTAGTAATTTTTTTTTTCTATTTTGAAACTGAATAAACTGCACAGTGGAAACAGGTATGGCTGTTTTTTTGAAGGTATCATTTAATTATTCATAGAGACCTTTCTACTGTTAACACCTGCAGTTAAGTATAAATAATTAAAGCCATAATTAAAAGCTTCTTATTTGACAAAATACTGTTAATCAGAGCACTTTCAAATACTGTGATTGGTGAGAAGTTATTTGCAAATTCTGCAAAATCTGTAATACGATTATTCTTTGGGAATTGAAAAAATTCTCGACAATCTTGTCCTCTCTTGGGAGAGGAAAGATTCTGAGGCTGCACTGGAATTTTTTCTCTCTCTAAGGGAGAAGGAAATTGAGCAGATATGAGCATGTGTTCCTTTTTCATACGGACCAACCAACATTTTTGCCCCTAAAACTCATGTATTTCCAAGCATTTTTATTGTGCTTGAAGTAATTTCTCTTTGCTTTTAGACTACTTTCGCTCCTGAATCTTACAGAAATTTCATTGTGTTTGGGCTCTGAAGTAGGATTAGTTCTCTTCAACAGGTTCACTTTTAAAATGTTGTGTTGCTGACATCTTGTAGATGCCTTCACTTACAAGCACTCTGTAGGGAATTCTTTGAGTCTGAAATTTCTATTAAATATGGAAAGTTCTTGTCAACAGATAGTAGATAAAATTATGTAAGATAGATGCTCAGTGGCCAAGTGTTTCAAGGACACTTTCAGATCTAGGAGGGCAAAGTTCTGAGATACAGATCTAAAGATGTGGTAGAGGAACGGCCATAAGCATTAAAACATAAGTTTTTGTAATTAAATACATGAAGTACAAAATTGGTAACAATTTTTGTTGAGTCTGAAGATGCTTTTTGGGTAGTGATTCCAATAAGCTGCTTAAAACAAACACCGAACAGACAACAAAATCTTCCTCAAGTGTCACAGGATTGCTATACTGTAAACGTGGTAGGCAGGGTATAGCCCTCGTTCTGAAATGTTTGCAGTACTACCTGCAGAAGCATGGCCAAAGGGGCTATTTTTTCTAGTAGTTATATGAAAATTATTTGACTGCATGTTAAATGCCGAGTGCTCAATAGGTAAGTAGTAGATGTTACTGAAATGGAAAAGATGTTCAAAAATCTCATGAATATCTAGTGGCATGTTGTATGCTGAAAAACCATCAGATGGCTAAGATGGTAAATTTTGAACACTTGTTGCTTGTGGTCCTCTGAAGTAGTAGAGCCATCGCAAAAAGCACTGGAGTTGCAGTCATTTTGCATTAAACACATAAGAAGAGACAATTCTGTACCTCTGGTCTCAATAACTTTCTGTAGTTGTGCTTTTTTTGGCGGTGGAGTCTCATCCTTCTGGCCTAACATGGCATACAAGGTTTCTGGCATAGAGAAGTTTGCTCTTTGTTGGCTGATTGGAACCAGCTCTGGTGAGAAAAGCAGTGCTGGCTCCTGTTCTTCCATTACTTTGCTTCACGTAGTGTTTCTCCGTGAGAGGACTGAAGGAGGTAGCTTCCTATACGTGGCATGCACATTGCCGAGTACCAGTGTAAACTGGAGACAGCCTGTGGAGGGAAGAGGTTAGGTTTCAGGCTGGCTGAATGAGTCTGTGAGTAAGAGGTGAGAATGAATGGATTTGTTATTAAAATTGTCCCATTATGTAGCATATGCTGATTTTTTTTTTTTCTTTTCTCCTACTGTGTGACCTTGTGTCTGAACCTAAGGCAAATCAGCACAGGCGCTGGCCTCGCTGTTTGCATTTGAAACAGCCTGTGTGTGTTTCAGCAACTTGTCTTCAAGTGATCTTTCAAAACGGGCTTAGCTCAAGATGAGTTTACTGTCACACTCAATAGCGTTGCAGGAAGGATGAACTGTCAGCTCTGACATCCTGTTTCTGACACTGCATATGGCTATAAAATGTTACAGAAGTCTAGACCACTGGAGACAGCACTGCAGCAAAGCTACTGGAAGAGGTCACAGACTTTCTCCTCAGAGGGGTCTGTGCCCACTTGCAAATGTCTCCTTGCTCAAGCAGCAACGTATGGCGTAGTGCTTTCCATAGGTCCCACATGAGGTGTGTTTCAGAAGAAGGGAGGGCGTGGAGATGTGGTGTGACCACGCTGGGATTGCTTTCTGCTCCTTAGCACTCCTGAGAAGATCTCTGCAAGATGGAGCAGCGGCGGCTGCTGTTATGCTCTGGCTTTACTGTGGGGCGGTGAGCACCATGGTGTGCTGTGCTCAGCTGTCCTGACCCCAGGCATGCGAGATGGCCGTAATCTGACCTACACACACAGCATCCTCCGGGCTGTAGGAGGAGAGCAGTGCTGGAGTGTGTGGGTGATTGTGGAACTGGGGCTAACCTTCAGTTCAGACACAGCTCGTAGACCTAGACCCCACAACGTCAGGAGCCCTAAAATAGTATGAGTGCAACAGTGCAACAGACATATTTCCTCTCCCTTCTTTCCTGCTCCAAGCGTTGGAACAGGGTAACTGTCACCCAGGGCTATGCAGAGCCAGGTGCCACCCATCTGTTCTACATCCAGCACATTTTATTTATTAATTCTTCTTCCAACTGGAGATGTAATTTTTCCTGTATTTCTTTTCCATTTGCATTTACTGTAGAAAGCAATCCTGAACATAAAATTTTAGGTAAATGATATAAAAAAGAGGAAAAAACAATAAAACAAAATAAAGTTTTTAATCAAATACGCTATAAAACTTTCTGCATTTATTGCAGAGGTCAGTAATGCATACTAACCTGTTCCTGAATAAGTCATTTTGTAAAACACTCCTACTCCACTCACCTGAGCAGCATACTAAGCTGGGTGTCTTTGTTCTGTGTGTCAGGACAGGGTGTATGTACTGTCATGGGACTTTCAGGCAGGCCGATGAAACAAATACAAGAATTGTGTATAGCGACCCGAAGCATCTGAAGCCTGTGAAACAGAACAGGCTGTACCCTTGGCTGGCATCTCCAGCCAGGCTCTTCTGCCTCCTGCTATGACGCAGGCCAGTCTGTGCCCCTACAGAACAAGCTCCGCCTGGCACCTCCTAGCTTAAAAGCACACAGGGAAGGTGAGGTATAGGTGAGGGTCTGCTTCTGGCTGTTCGTTTTCTGCACCTTGGTTTCAAGGTCAATCCATGCCTTGAGTCTGTCCGTGGCAGTCTGTATAGTGTGCAGAACTTCCTACAGATTTGTTTTATTCAAATGCCTTCAGAGTGCAGGGCACATTTGTATTTTTCCCTTCAAAGCTGGGGAACACTGGTGGGATACTACCGGCTCTAGTAAATGTGGAGCAAATTTCTGCCTACAGGCATGTGTTGCTGGCATGGGAGCATGCTCTGGCTGCTGGAGGAAGGGGCTGGGGTCACTGTCTGTGTCCTTGAGATGTTGCAGAAGGACAGCTTTTAAGAGGGTGGGCAGGCAGTCCTGTGCTGTACTGTGGGTAGAGGAATGGCATTCAGAAGGGTTATCCACCTCTGCATGGATTTTCCTAACGGTTCTCCAAGGCTGCAGTGGTGTGGACAATGTATGGGACCTAGTGGCCATTCAAATATTTCTTTGAGCACATAAGCCCTCAGCTGAGAACCGCTGCTCTGGGTGGTTCTGCTGCTTATGGTTTGTGCTGCAGTGTCCAGCACATGTTGTGGTGGGGTTGGAGACCTGCACTCATCAGGTGAAGAGGGAGGTGATTTTCCTGTCATCTCTGAATACTTAATCCTTGCTGCCAGAGACAACTGATCCCCAGCGCTCACAGATACGCCCTTAGAATATGCTTTTTTTTTTTTTTTTTTTATAGTGAGTGGACTACATTGCACCTAGTGCACATAATTTTACAAAATGGTCCCTAAGGAGGGTAGCTCATCTGCCTTCCAGTTTCAAAAATTGAAGCATTATGATACATCTGTGTAGGCAGTACACTTTTTCGGGAATAAGGTATTTACAGTTAAGTGCACTTAAAATAAGTGGGTTTGTTAAGCAGCATTGCCTGTCTCTCTGCTCATTGTTATCTGTAGATTGTGTGGTAAGTGTTTTCACTGAAGTGGAAAACAAGTCAATACATTTCCCTAATCCGTCCTTCAATGTAAAAGCAGGCACAGGCACTGCTGGTATTTAGAATTATTTATCAATTAAAGAACAAGGAATGCAAGTTTGCACCATGTCACTTGTTTTGGATGTTGCATGGTACAGCTATATTGACCAACTAAAAGATGATCCGATGCCTCTTCATCTCAAAAGTCAGCATAGAAATGTATACGTTTGTGCGTGATGTGGCAAAATATCTAGCAGTTAAAAAGGATTCATTGATATATATTGGTCAGTATGTGAGTGTATTCTTCATATCTAAAATGAGACCTTCAGGAAAACAATCCTTCCCTTTCAGTCTCAAGAGGAGTAAACTGGGTTTTGAAGAGTGCATTTTTAAATCCTTAACCTAAATCCACCCACTAAGTCTCAGTGCATGTGCAGCCCCAAACACATGTGCATCTACTTCGATGTACAATTGTACATCTACGTACATTGCATGCAATTGTACATGCAAATGTCTAACTGGCTACCTCTTTATTTGAATAAAGTCAAAATTAATCAGATTTTTAGAAGGATGTGTCATCAGCTACAAGCAAAAAAGAGAAAAAATGTTCTCTCTTCTGTAGAGATTAATGCAGATTACCTGTAACTGTTTTTGCTGTACTCGACCCATTTGGAGGTCCATTTGGAGGTCTGTTAGTTCACATGAGGAATGTATCAGGATGGTTCAGGTACATTTCAATATTTGTTATATACTATGTCACACAATCAAGCTTTCGTATCAGGTTAATTTGGAGTCTGTGATACCACTCCACATCTGCCAGCCGTCAGTATGTGCCATCTTGGATCAAAGTCCTCGGCACTTCTAAGTTCAGCTCCCGAACTGTCATTCTTCCCATTCCTTGGTGCTTGGCACACAGCAGGTTGGAGATGCATTGATCATCCCGAGGCTAAGCCTTAATATGAAGAATGAACGAAGTGCCACATTGAGACACTTTTCATGTTTCCACAACCTCACCCTCCATACAGAGAGAAGGGAAACAGTTTTGTCATGCACCTGTTTTATCAGCCAAACCTCACCAGTTCACTGGGTGACATCCTGAGGACTGGAGAAACGGCTTTGTCAGCAGGTAAGTTGTCCCAGCTATAAAAAACTGGTTCATCTTTGAACAAGGTCAATTACTGGCACTGTTAAGCAAGTCTGCTGTAAAATGAAATGAAGAAAATATGTTTTTACTGTGTAGATGAGAACTGTTCAGGAGTGTTGTCTTCTAATTCCAGGACCTGAGAGTCTGATTTTGTGAATTTTGATTGTAAGTAAGTTAGGTATTCCAGACAGTGAGCTTTTTAACCTTTTTATTACCGCCAATCCTACCTCTGACTCTAGCAGTCTTCCCTGCACTCAGATTTTCTTGGTGCTTATGGCCCAACCTGTACTGAATGTCTGAGACCTTAAGATCTGTGAGTTTCAGCCTTAGGGTTCAGCGGCTGCCTCTCGTGTAAATGCGCTAAATGAGAAAGAAATGGATATAACATAAAATCTCTGTGTTTGGGGATGCTTTTCAGTTAATATAGTGATGCTTAAACATTTGCCTAGCATCTGGAAGTGCTTTGTGTTTTACCCACAACCATTAACAAATGTATATGGCCAGTTCAGATATGATCCATGTAGATGCTAATATCCTAGGTCTACCAGGAGGTAAAGACGTCCTGTCTGCCAGAAGGTAAGGTTAGCACATCCATTCAGGCTTGAAGGTAGACAAGGCAAGTATTCTGTGCATTGGAAGAATGAAATCAACTAAAGTGTTCTTTAACTTCTCAAATTCTCTTCACTCTCATCTCTCCTATAACTGGAATGTCCTGAAGCCATTTTTCATGCAGTTGACAGAATACTATTACATGCTTCATTTGCATCAATTACAGAAAAATCAGAGCTGAATGGCCTATAAGTGCAGGTAGAATTGTATCTTCAGTGCTTCAGGAAAGCAATATTTAACAAAGTCTCCTCAGAAAGATCTGTATTGCCAGAACCAACCGTTCTTTCATAAATTGTTTGTAATATAGGAATGAAAAAGAACATGGAATACATTTATGGCTTATGTTTTGAAGAAACTGCTAAATAGATCTAGCAATTAATCCTATACGCATTTGCAATTTCTTTGCTTAAAAAGTGCCTTTTGAGTATGTGTTTGATGTCAAATTATAGTAAGGTCGTTAAAGCCCTTTTTTGCCTTTATATGATCATCTCAAAATACAAGTGGATTTATATGTCTCAAAGAAAAGGGAGAATTAAAGGATTGGTGGAACAAGGGAAGTTTTATTGAGGGGACAGATTATCATTCAAAAGGACCTTGTTTTTCTAAGAATTTTCTTACTGATGTATATTAATTGGTTTTCACTGACAAGAATGTTAAATCTGTCACACATCCATACATTACCAAAACAAAATTCAAAGTTGTAGCTCAGGCTATGTTGAGCTTAGCATAAAAGTGGGAAACACTAACAAAATAATAATGCAATATTTGAAATCCTGGAAAACTGATTCCTAATTAAATCTGTCATAGCTGTCAAGATAACTATGTAGTATGTTTGAGAAATGAGGCTCAAAAGTCAGATGTAAGAAGTCTGAGCATCAGGCTTTCTCAATTTACCTAAGCTGTAAACTAATAAATCAATGTCTAAAACAAGAGATGAAAGATTAGGGAGCAGTGAGAGTATTCCTACAGTGCACAGAACAAAAGGTGCTGATATTTGTACTGGAGAGTTGTAATTACATTTAATTGTTGTGTTTTGAACAGAAGTTTTTGATAGACACGGTAAAATCTTTGCCATTAGTTTTTAAGGCAATAAAATGCAATGCGTAACGCAAAGCTGTTACAAATTGGTGAAACCCCTCAGAAGGTGGTGGACTCACATCTTCAGGGTTTGGGACTTGAGTCCTTTGTTTTGCATCAAGACCAGCCAATCTGGTCTGTTAGATAATGTAAAGCTGAAGTGCAGCGATTGCACCTTTTGGGGAGGGGAATTAGAGGTCATCAGTGCCGGCTGAGGCTTGCTGGGCCAGGGGCTAATGATAACTGACAGATTACTCCTTGGGAAGAAGAAAAAAAAAAACAAAACCTCTCGAAAATAACAGCCATGCAAATTTTAATGATACACAAAAGGGTGAAGATTTATGTGACGATTTCCCTCATCCCTTTCATCTGGCTTCCTTTTTTTTTTTTTTTTTTTNTGTATTAAATTTTTTGAAAAAGATTCAGGTTGCTTCACTAATGATGCTCATTTTTCTGTTTCACTTACTGCTACCCGCCTGTCCCTGTGCCACTCCTTTGTGCAGAAATCCAGGGCTGCATCTTCCTGGCCTCTCATTCATTATCACCACTGATGTTTTTTGGTTGCTGTTGCAGCCTAGGAAGCATTTTGCCCAGCTCTCCACTTCACCTCTCTGCTGGAGTCAGTCTCCTCAGAGGTGGAAGAAAGCTGGTAGCCCTGCACCACAGCCTGGCTGTTACCTTTGACAGAAGTGTGTGGCAATTGAAGTTAATGCACCAGGCATCTGCAATGAGATTCAGACAACTCAGAATAATCCTTGTCTTTTCATTTACAGTGCAAGATGTTAGCCTT
>VXAV01011909.1:92549-103955 GCA_013399715.1 Alectura lathami
CAATGATCATAAGAATATAACTGTTTGCTTTGTCAAAGTGACTTTCTTCTCAACTTCCACTGCAGTGAGCCTTCTAACAAGCCAGGTCAGATACTGTTGGACAAAGAACATGTTTCCAGAGAGGCATTACATCTGTAGGTCAAACAGAGAGCATCCTCTGCTAAAACTGGAGTCCTTCTGCTGCAATACAGAGTGTGAAAAGAAAACAAATGCAACATAACCTCTGAAAGAGATGAAATACTCTGTGTGGAAAAGAGTAGAAAATGCTACAGAAGTCTGGAATACAGGAAAAAAGTCTTTCCTTTTTGTGCCCATTTCTGAGAGTAGTCCCTTTGAAGGGAGAATCAAACATTTAGAAGAGGAAAAGCAGAGTTTCCAGCCATTAGTTTTAGAATAGCTGCTAGTATAGTAAAATTTAAAGTCATGCAAGATAGAGCCTTTTCCTGGTCATTGATGGGCTGTTGGTTGCAGAGGCAAGGTTCCTCTGGTGCCATCAAATCATTATGCTGTTTCTTGTTGTGCTGTACTACAACAGAGAGCTATTATTCATCATATGGATTCAGTTTTATCGAAGCCCCGCCTTTCCTGTTGGGTCTAGGCAGAACTTTGCAATCAGCAGAGCAGAACATGGCCACTGGCATGGAGAAATGCTCCTCAGGTCTATGAAAGATCCTGCTAATAATAACATACAACAATGAAGTATTGATATGTGTCAAGGAAATACATATTTTCTGATGATCAGGCAGAACCAGTTGGATATATGAGGTAACTCCACGCCTATGTTTGCAGGTCAGAGTCATAACTGTGTAAGAGTGTTTGTGCATTTCACATCGGTAGGACCAAAGCAGAAATAGCTCAAGGAGTATATGGCATGACTTTGCTATCCTCTAGTAAGAAAGTAATTCTCTAGCTAAAAGCCAGACTCTCAAGCTGCCATTCTCCCAGTTCAAGCTTTATGTTCCCAGTTTTCTAGTGGTCCAGACTGAGAGAGGAGACGGGGAAGCACTCCAGCCAGGAGTGCCTCCTCTTGTGGTACTTGGGTAGCAACCCCAGGTTGAGAAGCTCACCCAGAAACTCTTTTTGAATGGGGCAAGCCCAGATTCAGGGCTTGTATTTGCTCAGAAAGGATCCTCACATGGGAGGCAGCCATGCAGGATGATGGGCAGCAGCGCTCCTGCAGTTTGCGGTCAGCAAATTTCTGTTGGGCTGCTTGGGGCCTGCTATTGATTGGCCCTAGGTGGCTGCCTGCTCAGCACTTTGGTTCTTGACACACACTGAGAAGTCAAGAGATGTAAGCTACTGATTTATGCTCTCTAAATTTCTTTCAGGAGGTGTTCCGAGTTGTCTTGTTCTCTATATTGTGCATTTGAGGGAGCTGGGCATGTTTTCTGCACAGCTTGAGTTACAGCTAAAAGGACAGTTGTTTGATTGTAGGAAGAATTCAGTTGGGACAGAAACTCAGGGGGGGTGTAATCCGATTAGCGGTCGCTGTGCCTACATTCCCCACCTGTGAAATGGAAATGACAGCACCTTGCATGGAAGTTGTGTAGTTCTGTATGCATTAAGGACCTGAGGTCCCTCCTAATCACACTGATGTCTCCAGCTGAGACTGAACCTCCTCACACCCCCAGCTTGTCTGGGCTGCATCTTTCTGTTCATCCTAATGCCCGAAGCGCTTTTGTCCAACTACCTCCTGCCTGTGCCTTAATACAAATTTACAGGAATATGATTTCAAATCTATGGCTACTAGTGAAATGTAAAAGAACCTCTCTATTCAAATTCTATTTGCTGAAATATTTTTATTGAGAAACATCACATATGTCATTTAGCAATTCTTAACAGGAATCAAAAACCTAATTGGCAGCTCACCAGATGAACAAAGAATATGAAAGAACACCAGATCCCCAGAGATATGCCTAGACAACTGGAAATAAGAATACACATTCTTCAGCTCAGTTTTCATAAATACTTCATTTGTAGTTGAATTCTGTAGTTTTGTGTGATCAGTAGCTCTGCAATGCAGGGTCCAAGCAGCAATGTATATCAAAGTTATAGCACATACTCCTGCAGGAAGTTGCACTGTGCTACATTGCAGGGATGGACACAACATAACTACACATAACCACACTCATGTAATAATGCTCAAGGTTGCGGCTTTTTTTTTTTTTTTTCCCCTGCTGCTTCTTTTTAAGAATGTGCTCTTTCTGAGATACAGAGAAATCAGCTGGAAATACTTAGGACTCAGTGTAATGTTACGGGTATTTAGCCACACTACTGATGGATAATAAAAGACTAATAAAGGGCTAAGGGTGAAACATTATAACTGTTAAGAAAAGATCTTAATTAAAAGAGATTGCAATCTGTAGGATTATGTTTTATCTCTCTCCTGACACTGATGACAGAATGAGATCTCCCATCCCTTCCCTGCGTATTTGGCTTTTGCTTTTATTAATCTGTGCATGCTTTCAAAAACATATAGCAAACTTTTCAAGGCTTGGATGTATGGTGTATTCAATTTTTTGTTATGCTTTTGATTTGTTAGGAAAGACATTCAAAGAAGTTGGTAAGCTGAGGAAAGTTCAAAGGGTTTAAGAGAAAGTGACTATTTTTAAGAAGAGGTGAAAACACTGGTGATAAGTAAACTCACTGTCTTAGGGAGAATAGAACTGATGAAAAATGCAGAAAGGATTCAGGAAGGACTTTGCTTGGTCTTAATGAGTGGAGGGATACCATGGTGAGTCTCGGCAGCTTCACCTCAGGCTCGGTATAACATGTAACATCTGGTGTACCTAGTAAATAGCTCTCTTCTGGAAAATGTATACCTACTGTCTGTGTCACTTTGTGTTAATTAAATACACCCACCAAACGGTGCAGTTTTATTGTTAAAGTAATCGTCAACACCCTTGTGTCGCTGTTCATTGCTCTCTGTTTTATAGTTTATACAAAACTGCCAGATCCCTGCTTGGCCCAGGTTTACACTTCATTTTCCCTTCTTCTGTATCTGTGCAGACATGGTGAGTGTCATTACTGCAGGACAGCAGGGCTCAGAGGTCTTGATCTGCAAGCCCTGCCAGGATAATATGCACTGTAGACGAAACCAGGTACCGATGGGAATGGCTATAGCCATTTGAGCTTACCAGTGAATGACCTGCAGTATTTGACATTACGTTTGAGACGATTTAAAGCAGTCAGCCAGAAAAAAAATGTTATTGCATGGAAGAATGAAGAAAAAAACTTTGAAAATAGGTTGCTTTTGGCAGAGCTGAAAACAGCCCCGTCATGCATGGCAGGTGGCTGTGTGTGCACAGTGTTGCAGTCAGTGCTGGTACTGGCACATAGCCAGCCCTTCTTGTGTGCCATCTCTTCATTTGTTCAAATTTATTATTCAGAATGATCCTATTCTTTAACAGGTGTCCATGATGCTAAAATGCAAGTAAGCCCACACCAGATGGACACCTTATTTTATTGTTGACATATATCTGCATCTTCTTTTATTCACCATGAAGAAATTTCTAGCACGCGATGAAGGGAAGGTAGGCTTCCTACCTCAGCTGGTGGGTGCCAATGGACAGTTTCTCTGGGTAGTTATTGACATACGGTATCAGAGGTATTTGCCACTGGAACCCAGTGCAATCAGCCTGGCTGTAAGATCAGAGACTCTGTCCTTCTGTGTGACTTGGAGAAATAAGGGTCTGCATAGATTGCCTTCAGTTAGCAGAGGTAGCACACTTCTTGTCTTCACATGGGAATGAGCTGAGGCTTCCTCTAGCTGCTTTAGCTGACAGAGCACCATCTCTTCCAGATGCTGTTTGCTGACAGATCGTATTTGCAACAAGATGTGTCATCTCAGTATTCTATTTATGAATACATTTAATTAAAATCCATTCATGCAGATGTAAAAGCCTTTACCATTTAAGTAGGCTATGACAAGGACGGAGAAAGGACTTCTGTTCCTACAGCTTCTTTGCCCTTTACTTTGGTCTTTTCAGTCCCTATCTGAGTTTTCCAGCATATTCTTAGATCACCTGTTTGACTAAAGTGGCTTCCAAATACAGATGCTACCAATGAATAGACTCACAGAGAAGCCATTCTGTAATCAGTCTTTCTTTTCCCATCTCTCAGCTATCTGCTTTTTGAAATGCAGAGTCTGACAAGGGCTATATGCTTAAATGCCAAGATTGAAATTGACGCTAAAAAAGCTAAAACACCACTTAATTAATGATATAAAAAAAAACCAGGGAGGGCTCGTGCAAATTAGATCTAATCATATACAACAAAGAAATACTGTAATAGTGTTAAACTACAGAACTAAGCACTCCCAAGTGGATAGCATCAAAGATACCTCTGCACTCACAATTGTTCCAAGTAAGTCCTGATTCAGTCTTTACTTAGACAGGCACACACTCTTTTTAGAGGACTTTTATCTTCACTGTGCTGGGAATGGCCTGTGGTGTGTTGATCCAGTCATCTTCCTCATGCCAGGCAGCGATATCCTAGCATTAAGGGTCCAGAAGGCCAGAAGGGTGGAAAGGAACATCTGCACAGCATCTGCAGGAAGCTACAGAAAATCCTTCAGTGCTACTGACACTGTTTGAGTGTCTTGCCCTGTCTACATCTGGATAGGACCAACATAAACACAGGCTATTAGATTTGAATAGTGGAGCATTGGTATTTTTTGAAGTGTTTCGTTAGGAGCAGAAGGAATGATACAGAGGAGCTGTTTACTAGCACCAGGATGATTAGGGGTGTTTCGTGAGGCTTGGGCATAATATTGATCATTTGATGGAGGAAGGTATGCTTCCCTACTTGAATGAGCTCCTGTGTGGGGTGTACCAGGTGAGCAGAGCAGTTCAAAATATTTTTCTAGGTAAAGTGTCTCCAAAGTATGCTTTGTTTAAGCCAAAATATTTAATGGAAACCTAGAAGAGCATTTAAATATTTTCTCAAAGATTCTGCATTCGATGATTTGGGCATTAGTGGAAGAGACTGGATAAATATTTTAATTTCTTAGCCTCCCTGGTTGGAAATGACCTGAACAGTAAAATAAAAATTTATTTGAATCAATATTATGGCTATCTGACTGTGTCTGGCAGATTCTGATTTTTTTTTTTTTTTGTTTATTTGTTTTTCCCATCTCAGAAGAGAGTAGAATAAAATTCCCTTTCTATCAAAATATTCAAAAGATTTTATTTTATTCTCATATGAAATATAAACACTTTTCACATTTTGGAAGCATCCTCCAGAGACTTCTGCTGAGGGCCCTCTGCCTCACACCACAGCACAGCTATGGTGCTAGTCATCCCCTTGCTGAGACTGCTACTTCTTGAAGGGTACTACCTTGCATCTAATATACTTGAGACATGAAGCTGGGCTGCCTGATGGGCTGCAAAGGAGAGAGGATTCAAGATGTTTAGGAATGCTTCAGAAACATACACAAGATTTTCAGCAAATTAGGAGAGCTCTAGAACTGCAAAACTTGTTATGGGCTCAGAATTAAGGGTTTACCATGCCAACTAGCTGTGCTGTTTGGTACAGGGTGGCTTCAACGGGAGGTAATGAAGAGCATATTTTTAATGTACATGATACAGTTTAAGACTCAGCTCTGATCTTTTTGTGAACAGACTAGAAAAAAGAACCCTGACTCAGTCTGATTCAATGAAAAATGTGCAGAGTAAGTAATTCTTTTGTAAAAATTAAACATGTCTGTCTCAAAATGCCTACACCTAGAGGAAAAAGTGGTAGTATTTTGAAAAATATTTTGAATGCTGTAGTAAAATGAAAGCAAGACACTGCATGTGGTTATTCTGCTGCCACAGTTGCAAAACCCCAGTAAAAAAAGTCAAAGAAGGTCAAAGAAATCCTTGGAACCAAGATGAAAAACATTTGGGATTCTGACAGAAAAACAGCTAATGGCATTAAAGAAACGTAAAACTGTCCAGAATAATAGCAATTTGCTGCTGCTACTGTTGAGTAAACACAACAGATTCTTCTGCTTCTGACAGTTCTGCCATTAGCACAAGAGAATCATTCATACCACAGCATCAAAGAAAACAAACAGAGATTTGTACTTAATTTGCAGCAAAACCCTGAGACAGCAGCCTCAAGAAGATTAGGACAAAGAACCTTGACAATACCCTCCACAAGCTGCACCTATAATACGAGTAAAAAAAAATGCGTGTGTGATCAGAAAATCAATGAAACTGTGTGTGAGTCTGCAAGAAATGTCCAGGCTGGAAGCAAACTGATAAACTGACCACCAGAAGCAGGAGAGGTGGAGCAGGTACAAGGCTGAGTGATTTCCTAGCACATTCAGAGCAGAGGGAATAAAGCACTCCTAGGACTGAGCATAAATGGCAAGAAACAGGATTTGTTACACAGCACGGAGGAAGAATAATCTGAAGAATCATCAGAGAAAATCAGATTGAAGGGGATCTAGAGAGGTCACTAAATCCACCCACATGCCAGTCAAGGCTTCTTCCCAAGGTCTTTCAGTACAGGCTAGCAAGTCCACACTGCAGTGTGTGCAAAGATGCTGAAATCCAAATAAAATCTGAGCTCTTTCACTGACCCAAGTATGATCTTTTTGCATTTCTGTAGAGGACTACTTGGTATTTTAAAGTGCTACCACTGCAGTCCCTCTCTCTATTAAGGCCTTTCACTTTGTGAATTATCAGTTCAGCTGCAGCCCTGAGGTCAGGCAAAATAACTGCTCATCAGACAGATGTCCATTTCTAGCTTGGGCACGTCCACGTGCACAGCCAACCCATGACTGGCACGAGACAATTCCTTCTGTCAGAGGACCTTGCAAGCAGTCAGAGGACAAACCCTCCATGTACCAGAGCTCTGCTCTGGTACATGAAGCAGGCTGAAAAGCAAGGGAAACAGCCTGTGTCACATCGCTTTCTGGTCAAAATGGACTTTAGATACTAAAGCTGTCAAGCTGGCACTTCTGACAACCACTGGAATTCATCTGTGAGGATGTAAGGTGTCAGTGACACAAGCGATGGCAGTAGTGTTGGGGTTGTCCTTTCTAATGGATTAACTAGTCATTAACGAGCACTGCATATTTTGCATCTTTTCTGGGATTAATTTCTGAATCTACAGCTACCTTGTCAGTTCTGTCAACAACAAAAACCTGTCAAAAAAAGTGAATATAAAGGCTGTCTACTGGAAATGGTTACAAAGTGCTGAGGGAAGCTGGGCTTTGAGACGGAAGATGATGAAAACTCAATCAATGACTCCTCCACCTTTCAAAAAAATGTCCTTTTGCTCCTGGAAGTGAGTAATGGTAATGATTTTTACCTGAATAGTGCTGGGTGGAGATTCATTTTATTTTAAAAAAAGTGTTTCTAATCACTTTGCTGCCAACTGGAAGTGGATAATAAAAGGCAATAAATTAACCGTTTCACTCTAAACAAAATCTAAGTGTTACAATGAAAATTCAATTGCATGAAAAGCCCTTTGACAGTAAATAAAATTTTATAGTACATGTAAATAACAGTTCAAGTGACTCAATTTAGTAGTGACAAAAGCTGTTTTCAATGCAGAGTAATTGTTCAAATTGCCCCTTTCATGAAAAAAAGCAGTTAAAATGAGCCAATTTATGTAGCATTGACAAGGATTGTTTTCAACTGCAGGCATTCTGTTAAAGCTGTTTAAAATTAAGTAGAGGGTTGCCAAATTGATGCAATTACTTAGACATCATAAAAAGAGTTTTAAAACTATAAATATATCTGCTAAATGTATTAAATTGAGGCAATTAGCCAACAACAATTTTAACCTTCATGTAGCCACCAGGAATATATTTGGACACAAGAAGTACTCACATGTATGTCCTACTGTACCTTGTATTGATAGTTAAGGAGGGGAATTACTTGGGGACAGACCACCAACATGAGCTTTCAGGGGTGTGCCTATCTGTAGCCAGCGTGAAGCCATGTGTTGAGGATGCTGTGTTCACATTATGCATGGGCTGCACTGATATAATTCACCATTGTCTTTCATATCTGTATGTTTTTCTATTCAGTCAATATGCCTTATAGTGGAAGCATCTGGAAGACAAACAACCCCATGAGAGGAGGGCAACAGTACACAACGAGGTACAGCAGGTGAGATTCCTCTGGTTATGTCCTTTGCTGGAGGAGAGCTTGGTGCCACATGGACTGGGACCTGCCTGGCTGTAGGCAGTCCCATGCAGCTGCACTGCGGATTTGGAGGAGCTGTGATGGCTCTTACAGTGTCCCCAGAAAGAACTATCTGGTATTGACAAACATCAGACAGTATGGGATACTGCTGCTAAACTTACAACACATACTTCAAAACCTTTAGATTGTGCTGTGTAGTGTCAGGCTAGTCACCCAGGCCTGGAAATGCCAAATTACTTTAGTGACATTGGCACTAACATAAGGTTCTTAAAGTCTCAATGTTCATTTGAGAGTGTGAGTCAAAACATTTAGGTAAACCCTTGGACGTGCAGGTTTTAATTACCAAGCTTCCCAAGCCCATACAGTCCTGGGGATCTGTATGGCAGTTGGTCATCCCAAATCATGGGGTCCCTTGGTTATGGTGGGCATCAAATCTTTGTCTCCATGTTCTTATCTGCAGGATGGGATGATCTCTTGCAAAGAGAGCTCCAGATATGAACTTCTGTTCTGACATAGATACTTTGTTTTGGAGAGACTTTGATTTCTTGCCCTGAGACTGGAACACTAGGTATCAAAAATCTAGAAGGAGCTGGAGTTTATTTAAACCTTTCTCCTCAGTATTTCCCAATGGCTATCTTAGGCAGCTCTCCTGCTCTGTATAATAGTTCCTGTAAATTCTCTTCAGAGATGCTCGATGTTCCCCACACGCTGTTTAAGCACTTGCAGCTTTCAGCATTGTAACACCTAAGCCTATTTGCAGATAGTTATCTCAGTTCCCATCTGTTAGTGGGAACAGTAGTACTGACTTAGAGGAGCAGAGTCAGACAGGCAAAAAAAGGATTTCTGGTTGTCAGATGCTGTAGTGAAGGAAGGCATATGAACAAAAAGCAGGAACAGCTGAGTAGGACCTGTAATTCCCTTAGTCTGATTCCTGATCAGTCTGGTTCAGCCATACTCACTCCTATGGGGAACACAAAACTCACATAGGAAAACAAGCTCAAAAAAACAAAGTCTTCTGAGTTGCGTTTTCCTGTGGACTTTTTTTTGTGCATCCTGAAAAAACTTCTGCAGTTCAAAATTCTGCCACTTTGAGTCGACTGTTAAACTGGGTAGGACAGGGGTACCTAGCAGCATTGAGCTTTGGAATTTATGGAAGTATTGCCTTTTGGGGCTGTATCCTGAATGACTTCCAGCCATCCTGCATCCTCCAGTTTCTCAAACAATAACAAGGCAGAGAGAGCCCCTTATGAGTTAGGGAGTCAGGTAAGGACAGTGGCTATACAGACATCATTCTCTCTAAAAAGCCCCGTTCCTAGTGCATACTCTTATTGCCATCTTTTATGTTAGCTGTGAGAATTGCATTCTATGGTGCAGGAGAACGGTCTGTTAGAATAATAACAGGAGAGCCAGTGGCTAAAAAGGCATTGTTCTCAGCTGAGCTGCACCCACCAGAGAAAGTCATTAATCAAAAATTCTGTCTATCATATATCAGGTGTTCAAATGCACAAAAGAATAAGCTGGTTCAGTGGCATCTCATTTTTAACTGTAATGCAAGTAAGACGCCTTAGAGATGCGAAACAAGAATTACAGAAGATCATTATAAAAAACAGGTGTTCCTTGTTAAAGCTTTCTTCATATCTCTATAAATTTTAGTTTATTATCCTCATCACACTATCTGCTTAATAATTCTTCCTGCATTGGTCATTCTCTGATAATTTATCTGAAATAATATGATTTAGGCCATAGAAAGTAAGATGATTAGGACATCAGAGAGCAGGTGTCAATAGTTAACTGTCAGACAGGAAACTTTTCATATTGAGCAGAGTTCCACAAAGCTGTTTCCTGAGTTCATCCAATATTTTCAATAAAGATTTGGATGGAGGAACTGAGAGTATTATGAAATCTACAGACGAAGCTGGGAGGGGCTGCAGACACTCCGGCAGAGAGGCCTAGAATTGAAAATCATCCCCAAAACTGGAAAGATGTTCTTAAAAATGATGAGGCTATTCAATAGGGAAAAATGGAAAATATGAGATGAGTGTAGGAATCAACATTGTCACAAAATAAAGATAGGAAAATACTCACAGTCCTCTAGGAAATAAAGCATTTTAGCAGGCTATGTAAATATGAACTATGCCGTAGAACACATTTAATAGTCCTCTCATTCTAATCAGCAGTAGATAGCACTTCAACTGAAGTGTTGTGTCCATTTGGGGTGTTGCAGGCCAAGGCAAACATGGAGAAGGTGGATCAAATTGCAGAGGAAACCATCAGAGAGATCAGAAAAACACAGCTTGTGGACAAGGAATGAAGGAGGTAAATTTGTTTAATATAGAGAAGGGGCCAACTTGCGAGACATAAATACAGTAAGAAAATATTTAATTATTTTTTGTAAAAGGGGAGCAAATAAGGTCTTCTCATATACACTGGAGATAGGGAAAGGCCTGAGAAGTTTAAACTGGGACAAAGAAAATTTAACATAGATATTGATTAAAATTTTCTAACAGTCAGGAGAGTTAAGAATTCAATAGACTGTATCAGAAAGTTACAAAACCACTGTTGAGAGTTTTAAGAACAAATTAAGCCAATCTCTCTGAGTGACAATGTATTGTGGACCCTGCTGGTGGGTATGACAGAGGGAAAACTAAGTGACTGCCTGAGGTCCCATACAGCATTGTTTTTTGTAATTCTTCACCCAAGGGCATCCACTGCAAAAGCTTTGTGCAAGAAGTGTTTCAGCCTCACATAGTACACAGGCTGTTCAGACTGCACATATTGACCCTCTTCCTCCATTTTCAAAAGAAACTTGATTTTACTAAACACCTAATTATTTTATCTGCTGCAACCTTATTATTGATTTGTTATTGTTGTCTTTATATATTTTTATATCTATATTTTAATTTGAATAATCAAATGCTAAGAGCATAAAATGAGGAAACCTGATTGAGCATAAGACTTACCCAAATCTACACGAATAATACATAGACATTTGGTTCACAAGGACATGTTCTCCTCAGTGGACAGTTTGCAAGAAAAACTGTTTTCTGTCAACCTTTGCTTCTTTCTTTATTATTTGTTCATGTCTTTGGTTATTTACTTTTTATAGTCTGCTTTGGAGACCTCATAATTTGCGTCTTACATTTTTACCTTCCAGAAATTTTGCAGTCTTCTAGGGAAGAAGTATTCAATAATACAGGAGAAAAAATGTGTCTATCACTGAGAGAGGAAAATAGTGTATTTACCCTTTATAGTATATGGATCG
>VXAV01011909.1:115639-129070 GCA_013399715.1 Alectura lathami
TTTTTAACTGTGATATTCTCTCACTAACTGCAATGGGAACAGTAAAACTGGCTCAGAGTAAATGAATTCATAGGTAGGTCCAAATGCTACATGATCTTAAGAAAAATGAACGTCAACTACTATAAATCAACTTTGACAGAATATTTGGATATATTATTCCCAGATACTGAGAATATATTGCAAAGAGAGTCATATGACCCGCAATTACCCTTCTGGTTTGCCAAAGATTGCAGAAGTTTGGAATTTAAGCAAGACTGGTCACATTGAATTCTGAAACATCCATGTAGGGAAGGAGCTGGTTAATCTTGAACCCAGAACTGTGTTCTTCAAGCCTAATTTACAGCAGAATGACATGAAATTAGTCTAAAGGAGATACTTTACAATACGTAGTTGCTTTAGAATTGGACAGCAGATATTACTTTGCCTTGTGGGTTTTTGAGGACTTCCAGCCTTACCATTTCCTGTTGACATCCTCAGCTACAAATGACTAAATGGCAAAAGAGACAAATTCTCCAGAATCTAACTTCAGAAAACATTTTTATCTCCCATCTTGTCGCCTGAAATTAGGCCACATTGGGCAACATCGTTTTTTTTTTTTTTTCTTTTTTATATTAGACTACCTAGATACTAAAATCAGCCATCCAACAAACCACCCAGCCAGCAAACTTGCTTATACAAAGCAAAGCTTTCAACAAGCAAATACAGGGCTATTGCCAAGTGTTATTCCCTCTATTGACATTGGGAAATGCACTGCTCTTAAATATTCTTCTTGCTTCTCTCAGGCTGCTAGAATTAAACCCTAAAATGAAATATATAATCCAGGTATCATTTTATACCAGTTGGAGAAAACTCACTACAGTCAATTTACCTTTACCCAAAAAAGAAAAGGAGGAAAATGGGCACTAAATAGAACTGTGCACAGTAATAGCTGCAGGGAACAGAGATTGATTGCCCTCTCAGTAATTAAAATCACATAATAAGCTTTCAGTCACCGCCAGTGAAATTATTCAGACTTCAGAAAGTGCACATGAAAGGCTAGAGAAAGTTTTCAGGTGACGAGTCCTAAGATCCTTTCCCCCTAAAATGGATGCAGTTAAAGATCCCTGAGTAGCTATTCTCTGTTCACTAGCTGAAAAAAATAATAAATGAAAATTTTATATTTTTGGTTTATTTTGTCCATGTGAAACCAGAAAAAAAGTGAAAAATAGTCATGTTTACAGAAGCATTACATCAAAAATGATCAGAATATTTGATTTTCAGACACTTAAAGACAACAAATGGAATGAAGAGCTAGAATTAATGATGATTTAATCATTGATCTCCTTTTATCCAATTTCTAGGGGTTAGCAAAATGCTCCAGAAGGTGAAAGGATAGGGTGCATTTCTGTGCTCTACTTGAGAAGACTTGATGAAATATATCTCAGGAAGTTTCCCTAAATACACACCATGCTGGTATAAATGCCAGGTGTCCTCTGTCGCTCTTACTGGATGTATGCTGTTTCATATTAATATTAAAAGACTCATTGGAACAGGGACTGGAATGAAAATATCCCACATCCTATGAGAGTGCCCAGCAGACCCAGCTAGGTAGTGAAATAATTCACTCCTTCACAAGATGCTTCAATGAATTTTAAATAGCTTATGCTGAGCACAGCAGCTCTAATAGACTGATAGTACTTTATTGGTGTGTGGCAGATGTGAGTTCAGATCCCTTCAGGCAGAAAGGTGTGGTCTATTATGCAGTGAGTAAGTGCCTAAGCTAGTGGATAAAAAGGAATGGTAATAGCACTATTCCCTCACACACATTTGCTTGGCTGAAATATTCGGGGAAATTGGCCCAAGTTCATAAAGAACTTCTAGTTGAAAGAAAAAAAGAAATTCAATGCAGAAGGCAGTCCCATAAAAATTAAAAGCAAACATAAAACACTAATTTGCATACAGGATCTCCATTTTTTTCTATATTAAAGAAAAAAAACAACAAACATTTAATTTTGAGGTTATGTCTTGCAAAATTATTCACATCATTTGAGAATCTTTTCTTCTTCGTTGAAGATCACCCTCCCAGTGCTGTGCAGTCAGTACATTGTAACAGCAATTGTTTTCTGGATAGCTCCAGCCCACCATGCTTCAAAATATTGAACCATGCAGGACCAATTACTGCCCCTGCTGAGCCCCTGAGACCTGTACTTTTCTGGTAAAAAGCCCCCTGAGAACTTCTCACATCATCATCCTTTAGATTCCTGTGCCTGAACGTTATTGAGCATATCCTTGGTGACTTCAGCCTGAGAGCTGCCTTCCAAGCAGGTGGGTTTCTGTAAGATGAATCCACCTCCCCAGGAACTGATGGGCAGTGCTCGCTGGCCATCGAAGCACAGAGGGAAAAGCTGGAATATGCTCAGCTATGTCAGAAAAGCGGCTCCTATTGTTTATCCGAAGCATATGGATGAAACAGTAGGAGAGAAGCTGTGCTTCTGTTAGCCATGCCATAACTGTTTCTCTCCTTCTGTCTTCATGGTTGTCACTTTGGTATAACTTATAATGAAATTACCAGAGTGAGGAATGGAGATCTAAAACTGACACACACATGTTATAATGAGTTAATTCTATTGCTGTTAATTTGGCAAAGTACAGGAAGGAGACAGTAGATGACACTTTAATTCTTTGTCCTGGTGCAGGTGCAGACCACCCTGCCCTCGCTTACTTTACTGTAAGGGGATTTTACCAGTGCTGGGCAGAGGATGGCTCATCTACATGGTGTCACTGAAAACCAAAAATCCTATAAAAGAGCCAAGGTTGTTAGGAGTCACAGACACAACAAAATTTCTCTGGATTCTTCCCCTCATCCTCCACCCCACTCAACTCTTTTTTTTTTTTTTTTTTTTTTTTGCCTTGGGATGTTCAGTGTAAGGGTAGAATCCCAGAGACTCGCAGGATCTGTGAGTCTTTATCCAAATTGACAGGACAGAAAGCATTGCCCCCTGGGATTTGCTAGCTTTGTCACATGCTTTACAGTGTAAATTATGGGTAAATGAGAGAACTGTAAATTTTACAACTTTAAAGTGGTTGGTAGGCCCAGTGGGAATTCTCACTGTGTTCTGATAGGTGACAAGAGAGAAGTTACTTGGTTAATCCAGGAGTTTTACTATTTTATTAAAAAAGCAGAGAATTCAGTTACTAAGAAATAAATTACTCTGGAAGAGAGAAGAGCTCATTTCCACCGACTTTCTACATCACATTCACTGAATGACAATGATAGATAGCGCAAGGTGTGTGCTGGGTGTCTGTCCAAAGTACAGTGGTACATGTTCCATCTGGTTTTCTGAGACTATCATGGCAAGTCTTTATTTCTGATATTTTTAATGTTCCGTGGTTGCTAGCAGTCAAAGTAAAAAATATTAATGGGAAAGAGTTTATCCTGCAGGCAGATTAATTTTTGCAACACATTTCATCAAATCATAGAAGATGGCAGTTTTCATTGTTTAAGGAACAAGCATCAGTATAAGAATTTGAAAGAGAAATGTTTATGCTGATTTTAACAACTTTTGGCAAGCACATCTTTAAGGATCATGTCCACAGGGATATATATCCCTTGTTCACCCTTTTCAGTCTCTGAACTGGCAGGTAAGACATGCTGTATGTTGCTGTCTCCTTTTTATATCTGGATTACATCTTATTTCTGCTATTCTCTGCAGATACCTGATCCACAGGACAGCAGAAAAGAATTTTACCACCCTCCTGCCAGTGTCCCCTGTGCTGGCTGCCTACAGATGTCAGCCATCTGTCTGTCCATCAGCACAGCAAATGAGGAGGCTGCTGCCCACAGTGCATGGGGTGGGCAGCTCTGCAGCTGCCAGCAGAAAGCTGCAAGTGGAGAAAGAACGTATGGAGGGCTCCAGACCCCAAAACTGATCACAAAATAATTTTACTTTAGACCAGATATATGGTGCAAAGAGTGACTGTTGGAAACATAAGGAATGGTTTGGAGTAGTATTTCAAGCGGAAGCAATTGGAGACAAGGGACTGTGTGAAGTGCAGACAGGTATAGACCTGTGCAGTGGAGGATCAAAGCTGACATGCAACAAACGTGAGGACAAAAGCTGTTCTGGAGACAAGAGAAGACCTCCCTTTTCATCATGGTATCCATCAAAGGAGCCCCTCACAGGCTGCCAAAGTAAAAGACATGCTGGGAAGAGATAGCCTCTGGGGCTGCAGGCACAGGAATGAATCCTCTCTGAATCTCACATCTCCACAAAAGTCTGGGACACAAGTAGGAAAGCACCAATGACTTCAGCCAGAAAGACCTGTCTGAAAATCCAGACATACAATAGATTTGGTATTTAAACTCTGTGTGTGTGTGTTTACCCTGATGGATGGTCCAAGTGTCCAGCTATGGCTTGGACCCATGTCCAACCCACCTCTTGGCCATGTCTCATCTGTGCTCCATGCAACATGCTCCCTGGCCAGACAACAGAGAAACGTATAGCACTAACCAGCCCTGTCTGGCTCCCTTCTGCAGCCCTCCTGGCTGGCTGTGCTGTATCACTACACACAGGGGGACCTTTCCTGCCTTGGGGTCTGCCCTCTCACACAGTCCACACCTTGGTGCAAAATGGTGTCCAAAACGCTGCCAAATCCAGGAGCCAACCCTGTCTGTTCCCAGCAGCTGCTGAGCTTCCCAGGCATGCCCATATGCATGAGCAGTGAGAACTGTGTCTTCTGGGCATCGCGTTTGCCTTCTGGCCCTGAAGAAGGAGTATTAGAAAATGTATTGCAGTTTCCCAGGGTTTCCACAGTACTGTTTCTGCTTGACATCAGCCCTTTTTTTTTTTTTTTTTTTCTTTTTACCTGTTTTTCCACCCNTTTTTTTTTTTTTTTTTCCTCTACACTGTACTTCACACTCAGGCTATCGGGCCAGTGAATCTGACTCTGAATTGTAAGTGAAATAATCCACATGGGAAGGAATGATTCTAATATTGGGAAGAAACTGAGTTTTGAACAGCCATAATTATACACACATATACATCAATATATTAATTTATAGTTCATTTATCATGGTAGAGAAAAATCGAACAATATTTGTTGTGAGTAAGAACTATTGACTATAACATGACCAGTCATTGAAGACTTAATACAGGAGCTTAGCCAGGTTTCAAGGTATGGTTATACTGCACTCTCTGCATATGACATGCTGTCACATATTGCAAGAAACAACTGGTACATGGTGATAATACTCACTACTAGATTATAAAGAAAATATATTTTCACAGAATAATTTGAAGCTCAAATATGACAATTTCTAATCTATCACCTAGGAAATATGTTGCTCAGCACATAATTATACTCTGGAAAAATGGTGTTTTCCCTATCCCCTAAAAAAAAAACCAACAAGATTATTGTATAGATCATTGAAAAAAAAATCAGAAAAAAATCAGTTCAGCTCACAGAACTTTTATTTTATTTTATTTTATTTTCCATAGAAGATAAATTCTGTCCATTCTGAGCAACAAAGTCCAATTTTCAGTTGAATTATAGAATTGTGAAAGTGCCATAAATGTGAATATGCTTAAAGCAGAGAAGTTTAAAGTAGTGTTGCATACCTAAGTGATATGCAATCGTGGTAAACCTGCCAAGGTCCAGCACTTCAGAGTGGTAACTGAACAAAGCAGAAACAATAAAGCCAAATGCTCTGTATTGGTACTTTAAAATTTATATGCATTTATGTCAAGACACATAGAACAGCACCTCATCCATAGTAATAGATTTAGACAAAACAAGCATTTGGAAAACCTATACTGGATGCAAGTGATGCTTTAAAAACAATCATAAAAAAGAAAACCTAAACCAAATTCTATCTGTCCATAGAGACAGAAAAGACGACAACTTTTATGAGATTATTAAATTAATAGGCAATTCCTTTTTTTTTTTTTTGTTTTTGTTTTAATTGTTACTTTATTGTACTTTTCCTTACCAGCAGCAGGGCAGCCAGGCTAGGAAGGCAAAATGTTCTTCATAAGGAACTGCACTGGACTGTGAAAGCAGTGTGTTGGTTCTGTCCTACACCAATGAGCTGGAGAGAGCTAGTAATTTTCCCCAGTTTCATAAAAAGTGAGATTTTTTCCTTTGATGCATTTTACAGAAGAGAAACTGGCTTTTATTAAAAAATAATAATAATAAAAAAATTTACTCTCCATACAATTCAGTGGGGGAAAATCTCCAAAGCAGGTGTTGGCAGTGATGACAGGGCATAACACAATACTATATCATTCTGCACTAAGCTGCGCAAGTCCCAGCTCGATAGTAGCTAAGGGAGGGAAAGTAATATTCGTTGAGCAAAATAGCTGAAAACAGACAGCTGAGTTCAGTTGCCCAAGTGTTGGCAGACTCTTTGGCAGCCTACTGATCCAATTGTCTCAGTTTGGTAACATACTATGATCTGAGTGTGCAACTAAAAATCATATGGTACACTTGCTTAGGATTGATCAACCCCACTGATAAAGCACATGTCTATTTTACATGATCAAATAACAGACTTGATCAACCAGACAGGCTTCAGGCAGTGTGTCCTTGAAAGGATTTCAGACCAGTTTACAGGGACTCCCAAACTCTTTGGTAGGCAAGGTCCATTTAAAAAGATATCACAGGGCATGCTATGAAAGCTGTGTAATATGATAAAAAATAAATAGGCAGGGCCTGGCATAAATCAGTGCTATTACAACCTGATTGCTAACTGTCTATTTTATGGGCATACTGTGGAGCACAACAGGGCACGTGGATTTTCTAGTCCGTAGTCTATACCCTCTCTGTCTGTTGCTCATCACACAGACCAGCAAGCTGCAACTTTCTTTTCTCACATTATCTGTCAATTGGTGATAACTGTATTTGCCCTCTTGCCCGCTGGGTGTTATGAAGAATAATGAATGTCTGCACAGTGCTTTCAACATATAAGTCTGCTAGGAGTTATTACTGTTGACCATTATGAATGTCTTATCTATAGTACACTGCCTTATATATAGTTCCAGGTAGCATGCACATTTTTACTTATATTTATCATATTATTATCTCCCTTCTAGAAGGTCTGTAACTTGGACTATGTAACAGTTTGAGAATTCTTAAATGTTACTGACCTTTCAATACACTTGATGGTGTTTCTTTAGCCTGTAATCGAAGTTATACAATTGCTTTTTATATTGTATCTAGAACTGCCTTTATTTGAAAACTCACATTTCCTAATGGATTCAGGGACTGTTTTATTTAAAATTTTGTCATAATTTCAGCTGGGGTAGAATTAGTTTTCTTCCTAGTAGCTGTATGGTGCTTTGTTCTGGGTTTAGGATGAGAATAACATTGACAACACACCAATGTTTTAGTAATTACTGAGCAGTGCTTACCCAGAGCCAAGGATATTTCAGCTTCTTGTGCTGCCCTGCCAGTGAAGGGGTTTGGGGGGGCACAAGAAGCTGGGAGGGGACAGAATCAGGACAGCTGACCTAAACTGGCTGGAAGGACATCACATACTGTATGGCATCAAGCTGAACAGCAAAACTGGGGGAGCTGGCTGCAGGGGCTACTGTTGCCTGAGGACTGGCTGGGTATTGACCAGTGGGTGGTGAGCAATTGCGTTGTGCATCACTTGCTTTTTTTTTATCATTATTTTTCTCCTTTCTTATTAAACTATTCTTATTTCAACCAACAAGTTCTCATATTTTTACCTTTTATGATTCCATTGCCTGTCCCACTAGAGTGGGAAGACTGAGTGTCTGTATGGTGCTTTGCTGCCTACCAGGTTAAATCACAACTTTATGAGAAGAAAGAAACATTTTAATGTCTTTTTTTTTTTTTTTTTCCCTGTTCTGATTTTAAGTTTAGAAATAAATTGTATCTGATATTTATTTGGAGATATTTTTATAAGTGATTGCTCCTGAGGACTATTGTTTAATTGTGGACAATTCCCAATGGAAGTAGAGGAGAAAAAAAAGGGAAAATAACTGAGAAGATCATGTTACACAGAGAAGTGTCACACAGTGAGAGATGATCAGTTTAAAGACAGCTTTTAGGCAATTTAATTTAGAAAAATACAAAGGACTAAAAGGCAAGACTATTAGCCTAGAAGACTTACATAGCATCACAGAATCATAGAATGGCTCGAGTTGGAAAGGACCTTAAAGGCCCATCCAGTTCCAACTCCCCTGCCACCCCCTGGATCAGGCTGCCCAGGGCCCTGTCCAACTTGGCGTTGAACACTGCCAGGGATGAGGCAGCCACAGCTTCTCTGGGCAAAATGTGCCAGCACCTCACCGCCCTCTGAGTAAAGAATTTCTTCCTAACATCTATTCTAAATATTCATTCTTTTAGTTTAAAACTGTTCCTCCTTGACTAATCACTATCTGCCTGTGGAAACAGTTGGTCTCCCTCCTGGTTATAAGATCCCTTTAAGTACTGGGAGGCCGCAGCGAGGTTTCTCCTCTCTTCTCCATGCTGAACAAGCACAGTTCCCTCAGCCTTTTTTTTATAGAAGAGGTGCTCCAGCCCTCTGATCATCTTTGTGTCTTCCTCTGGACCTGCTCCAGCAGCTCCATGTCTGTCTTATGCTGGAGGCCCCAGGCCTGGATGCAGTACTGCAGGTGGGGCCCCACAAGGGCAGAGTAGAGGTGTGCAGTCCGCTCCCTCTCCCTGCTGGCCACCCCTCTTTTGATGCAGCCCAGGATACAGCTGGCCTTCCAAGTTGTAAGTGCATGCTGCTGGCTCATGTCCAGCATCTCCTCCACCAGGACCGCCCAAGTTCTCCTCTGCAGGGCTGCTCTCAATGATGTCTTCTCCCAGTCTGTACACATATTTGGGATTGCCCTGACCCATTTGCAACACCTTGCACTTGGCCTTGTTGAATCTCATCAGGTTGCTGTGGACCCACTTCTCAGGCTTGTCCAGGTCTCTTTGAACGTCATTCTTTTCTTCTGTTGCATCAAGCGCAGAACTCAGCTTAGTGCCATTGGCAAACTTATTGAGGCTGTACTCAATCCAACTATCTAGGTTGCTGATAAAGGTGGTAGCATGGCTCTTAGCTGCCTGTTATACTTTGGTATCTGGTTATTTTTAAAGTGACTTCTAAGGGCAGTTAGTTCTTTTCAAAATTATACAAGAAAGGCATTTAAAAGAGAGTTTTCCACTCCCACCAGAGGCTCCTGACAACTGCTGCTCAAATTAAGAAGAATGATTTCATTGACTTGCTATTAGCATGCTAATTACTGAACCCAAAGCAGAAGGGACATTAAAGCAGCTCTTGGATTGCAGAGGTGGTTGTGGTTGCTTCAGTTTTCTATCTGACAAGGATCACCCTTGGAAGAGTCCTTGCCATTGAATTCTCTCTTTTTCATATGCAACAATATCTGCTGCATGATTTTGCTTTTAATACAAGAAAACATCAGAAGAGTGGCTGTGCTAAATCAGAGCAAAGATCCTGTGTCTTGTCTTTGACAGTAGCTAAAAGCAAATGACCAGGGAGGAATGAAAGAACAAGAGAGGCATATAGTGATGCTTCTCAGGAGACCCTCCAAGGTCCAGGGAACTGTGCTAAGACAAAAGTCTTAGCATTGAGATCAGTATCTCTCAACTGAAGCCATGTCTGTAACTCCTGACTTCACGGGACTAACCTAGTCTCTACTTAGTACTGATAAAATTAACTGGAGATCTTGGAGTAAATGTTTATGCACGAGACACCTACTTGCAAGATGTAGGATATTGCATAATGTAGGATATTCTTTAAATTTGCAAAATCTGTAATGATAATTCGATGCTAAACATTTGCTACTGTTCTAGACAGACCACAGTATGATCAGATTAACAACAAGGCATGCTGATGTATGTTTGGCATCTCATAAATGAGGAATGTTCTATAAAGCATTGAAAGGTAAATATGAGAGAAGAAGAAAAATATAATAATGGCTTAACCTTATTTATTAGTAAAAACAAAAAGAATATATCTGATCAATTACCCAATTGTCTTCTGTATTATGTCATTCACCCACTGACCTTGTAAAACTACTGTTTTGAAAACTTAGATCAAAGACAATATTGCTAATCTAAAAGTTCACAAGTGTTGGCCTTTCATTCAGTGTCTCCATAACCCTCTCATAACCCTCTCAGTCCCACAAAAGAAACATTCAGATGTGCATATTAACAATAAAATGCTGTTTTTCTCTTCTGCTTTGCATATTAATCTCCTCATGAAGGATTCAATGATGTCTTTTCTGCAGCAAATAGCAGGATTGGTCCCAAAAGATTTCATCTACTTTTTATCCTCTTGTTATTTATTTATTTTTGATTCAAATACAATGCTGAAGATGGAACTACTGAAGAAAACAAATATTAGATTTTAGATAAATTTATTCTCCATCCAGCTCATGTAAATCTAAACTGTCAAGAATAAGTAAATTGTAAACAACCTATGTTCTCGGTAATGGACATAAAATGCTATTTATCAGTCTTTGTAGTGCCAGTATGAGACGCAATGCCAAAATGTGTGTAAATATTGCCATTTGCAGAGCCATTAAAATGGAAATAAAGGAATCAATCATAGTTTGCTGTGCAATTCATAATTTAGGTGAACCTTGTGATACTATATGATGTTGCAGACTCAGATTTGACAGTCCAAAGATGATAACACACAATTTTTTACCAAATATTGTTAGACCATGATGTTGTACGTAGAAATTACAAGACATATTTTAAAGTGTCCTGAAATGCGCAAATGCCCTAGATAGTCACCAATCTTTTATTTAGACATTAAATAACAGTCCTGGCCAATCAGAATATTTTCTCTTGTAGTTCCATCTTTAGAATATTTCAGGATTTTCTAGTAATTGATTAAGCAAAGTGACAACCATCTGCTTCATATGGTTCATTCTCTTCCTCAGCCTCTCATGCATGTAGTGTTCAGCATTAATTTTTGATAGCCATTTATTTTTCAAATGTCCCTCCAACTGTCTATGCCAGACAAAACCCAGCTGAAGCATGTGCCTGGTCTTTGGAACGTAAGAATGTTAGTCATGGTGGTCAAGAACATGAGAATGAAATAAGTGGCAAAATACAGAATTTTATAGCTGCACTATTATTAGACCTGATGCATAATTGGCTTAGTCAGAATGGATGAAAGTTAGGCTTCTCATTGAAATGAGAACACCTAGGAAAACACCTGAGAAAATACAGGTACGAAATTTTAATTATTATTATTATTATTTTTTTTTCAAAATCATCATTTTTGTTGTTACCAAGCAGTCTTTTCACTTAGCATTTTTCTTCACTAGTTATGATGTTTTTGAGGAAAGAAATAAACCAAAGAAAGCACTGTTGCTATCCTCAGAATTTCAGGTAGATATAATTTAGCACCTGCAGCATAATTCCATGTTATCTCATAGTGTAAGACGGGGAAGATGCAGAAACCATTTATTGGAACACAAATTCCATTTTTTGCTCTAACTGTCAGGATCATTCTAATTTCTGTAAGGTCTTAGTGGGAACTTCATAGACATGTCTATCACTTCAGATTTGAGCTTATCCTTAGCTTAAGATTTTTATTTTAATGCATATCATTTACTTGCCTGATATATTTATGGAAAGCAACAAATTGCCCTTTCAGATTTCAGTTTAACACACTTAGATTCTTCTTGCAAACTATAGAAACTCAGCCTACAGCCTTTCTCCACATCTCTACCGGTTTGTCCTTCTTTTTCACTGAAGTATTGGATCAGGCAAGTTTTAGGTACTGTAGGCAAAAGACTTAGCAAGGCTTTGTACCGTGGGACAAATGTCAGCAGTTGCACTGTTCTACTAGAAGTCTCTATTCTAAAATATTTTAGAGTCACTTTTGCCTTTATTCTGGCCACATCACATGGGTGACTGAGTTATTCCAGAGTTAAAAGCTCTCACATTATTCTTCTCTGTTTCAACAGGCAAAGATTCCGTGTTGCTGTTGTTTTTCCTACCGATGTTGCCAGGTAATTTTACACAATTTCATTACATTATATTTTCTATTCCTTTAATCATGTCTTTCTCTTTGTATGATACTTCAGCATTCTCTGTCTTGATGTTACTTTCAATGTTGTGCCATGGATGGATTTCATGAGTATGGACTGCAGTGTTTACAGTCATTAATAAAAACAGTATGTCTCCCGCTGAACTGCAAATATTGCCTCTTTTCCCCCAGATATCCCCCACTTCAGCCGTACCCATTTTCATTTGCTGTTTATGCCTTTCTTTTCCCCAGCATGGCAGGATCCTGAGGCAGCAGCTTTGAAATGAAGTAGACAACTCCTTCTTCTTGTGAACTCCCCCAGGAAGACCACCCAATTTTGAACTCCAAAAAATCAGGTTTAATTGGAATAATAATTAGCTTCAAAAATGTAGAAAGAAAATGTAGTGTAACAGGTAAGACAGAATAGTGAAAAGGATGTAATCAGTATTTTCCTCCTGCCCAACTGCCTGTTGCAGAAAGATCTTTCCTTCTGGGCTTAGTTTCAGATAGCTTAATGACTTTTCAGTTGCAGCAAATTTCCCAGCCACCTCTGACATCTTCCTTTGCACTCTTGTCCTTTCAGTATGTCGTGGTTTTCCACAAGTATTCCATATCATGACATCATGTAATAAACTGACAGGGCTGGGAGGGCTGCTGAGGGAGAACTACTGCTCCTGAAAATGCTCCTGTCCTTTCCCATGTGGTTTCCAGGTTCCAGGAGCTCAGCCCTTTTCCCTCTGATCGCCATTGTGGACTACACGGTCAGGAGACTCTCCCTTTTCCTTATACACATATTTTCCATTTTATCAGATTTATTGCTCTCAATTCCTTTCATACTGTATTGTCTCACATTCCTTTACCACTTTATGTAAACCACTTTTATCTCAACTCAGCACCTCCTCCTTTCTCACTCCTCTACCTGGCCTCCGTGAGGGGAGGGGTGGGGGAGGGAGCTAGGCACTGCCGCAGGACAATCTTTAATTAACCTGTGATGCAGTAATATCTGAGTTTTCCTGCTTGAGCTCTGGCTCCCAGCCATATGTATTGACTCCTTCCTTCCTCAGCCTACCACTCAAAAGGGACAAGCCAATGCTCTCTCCAGAGGTTGCACCTCACTTGCTCTTCTAACAGACTATAGCATAAATGAAGAACTACTGCTACTACTACTAAAATCATACATTATCATGTTTTCCTTTATTAATTGCTATGTTTTCCAGCTTAACTAATATTTACAAATTTGCAGAAGAAGATCAAAATATTTAATGGATCCAGATAACTGGGACATGTTTCATCTTCTTTTATGAAGGTCTGTGAAAGAACATTTCCAGGTCAGTCTGACAAGAGGTATCCTTACCAGCCATGTTACATTTCCTCTCAGCTACCTCAGATTTCAATTACTTTTTCCTTCTAAGTCTGTTCTGCAT
>VXAV01011910.1:0-41588 GCA_013399715.1 Alectura lathami
TATTTAGATGTTCTTGCTCTACGAGATGCATCTTCAACTATCATGACTTCTAAAAAACTTATCATATGCAATATGACAGTGAAGAATGACCACACTGAAGTATAAAGTCAATTCAACTTTAACACTGGCCACACAAAGCCTACAATATCTTCTCACGTGTAAGGGGCACCACAAAACCTCTGTGCATTCCCCACCTTGGCCACAGATTCAGCCGCTTCTTTCTCGAGGACAATGCCCCATCCCTTCCTGCACAGCCCCTCCTTTCACAAGACACAGCTTTCCCACAAGGATCTCTGAGACACCCCTGGGTCAGCAGCCACCCACCACTCTGCTGTTTGCAGCTCACTCACCATCGACTTGTCGCTGACCAAGGCGTTCCAGATGCTGGTCATGGCCTGCCGAATGCCCATGTTGGGGTCAAACTGGTAACGGTACAGACGGGGAAGGAGCTGGGGCAAAAACGGAGCCAGCTGCTCTCCAGCCTTGGCAGCTATCACATTGAAACCGAAAGCTGCTCCCTGAAATGAGGGCAGAAGAATGTCTGATGAAACAGCGTGCTCACCCACTCCGTCGTTGCTCCTGGGCACATCCATCAGTGGCAAAGCTGATGGACACAGTTTAGGCACCAAGCTGAAAGGACTAGAGCAGTACTAGTATGAGACCTCGTCAGTGCTACAGTACCACAGTTCTCTCAAGCTTACAGTCACACTCAGGAGATAACACATTGCTTCAAAACCTTCCTCTCTCGAGCCTTGGTTTCAAGATACCATTTGATACTCTTCGTCAAAGCTGTGGTGGAGAATTAAAACTATAGGGGTTTGACAAGGTTTTTCCAAAAAAACTTCTGCCTCAGGCTAGGCCAATGCTTCCCTTCAATTCTGCTGCATGTAGAAGATCTAGAGTAACTCAGGAACTAAAAAATTAAAAATAAAACCACTCCACCTTAAGTATGCAACTTGCAGTTTCTGGGGATTGCTGGTTTGCATGTGGCCTTATTTGCTCTAAACTCAAGTATTCTTTCAGGCTCCTTTCCTTTTCCAACAGAACATCACTGCCAGTTATAATATAGTGGAACTGATGCTCACTTGTGAAGTATCACGGAATTTGGCAGGACAGCCCAAAATGCAGCTGCTCAATACAGGCAGTGCAGTGCCAGCCTCTGGTGACCTCATCTATGTCCTGACCTGCCATGTCAAAGCTGCCACTCAAAACCTCACTTACAGGGTTTCAAAGGGAGGCACCACCTAGCAATGCTTGGTTGTAAGAATTTCAAAGTAATACTGAATTTCCTTCTCAGGCTGCTGAATTTGCACTGCACCTGACACCAAAGCACCAACACACTGTCTCCGCATGCAGTTATTCATGGGTCATATAAATGCTGTTACAGAAATTCTGTTTCCAGAGTACACAGAAAGAATGGAGTGGTATGAAAGCAGTAAGTTACCTTCCGAGAATTCCACATGGCATGATGGTTGGCCAGATTCATGAACTTGTACACCAGGTCTGGCTGGTTGAGATCACTAGCCAGTGAACAAAGCTCCTTGTATGTAGAAAGACCTTGACTTTGAAAAGCAGAAGGAGAATCAGTCATTTTTTGGGAAATTATTATTGTCAGCTATTATGGTGTTTCTTTAGCTAACACTACAGTCAAATGACTGCCTACAGCAAAGAGAGAGACGTGAATGCTCCTGTCAGTACTACAAGAAAACAGTAACACTAACTTAGAACAAGAAGGAATGAAGAACGTAGGAAGTAGATTTACAAACAAGCAGATGCCGTTTAAGCACTGACTGTGTGCATCTTTCATTGCGACCGTCAATAAACTTACCCATCTGGGGTTTTGCTCAGACCACCCTGAAACACCACAGTCTCTCCAGTCATCTCATGTTTGGCTCTGCTGGAAAAGAGGTCCAGCATCAGCTTTACCAAACTCTGCTCTTGAATGTACTGCATGCTACATAACAATAGTGAATTTGTTTTGCACTACTACTCAGTAACTTCCCATCCTTTCTGCTCCAGTCCCACATCAACAAAGAAGAAAACTAATGTGAAGATATGCAAAGCCACACACTGCAAGGAAGCTCATTAACCCATATCATATGTAACATTAAAGAGAAACAGGAGAGAGAGTTTTGCTGTGTAGTCAGAAGCTAAAAATCAAACCTTTCCATTTCAGACCAGATGCAAGCCACATCACGGAGAGCACAAGCCTACTTCAGAATGAAAAATCCCACTTCTACTCATCTGACCTCCTGCTTGGTCACCACCACTAACTCCCCCACACCCCCAGACCAGATTTTTGTCACTCACACTGCCCACACCCACACCAGGTTAGCAAAGAATAGGCTGTTAAGGAGCATTTCCAGCACTGGTCCAAAATGATTATCAGCTGGGAGTCCTGCAAGACCTGCATTTTTTGCACTCAAGTAGAAAAGTGACCATGAACAATCCTCCTGAGCAAAAGGTATGCTTCAGACACAAGCAAGTGCCCACTGTCCTTTGCAATTGCACAATGCAGCAAGTTGGAAACCTAACCAAACCCAAACTGATTTGAACTGCTTGAATCAGGACTGAATCATTATTTGGAAGCTTTGTTAAATTCAAAATGGAACAAAACTGGAACAGCTTCACTCACAACAAACTCTAAGCTGAATTAAGAAACGTCCCAGTTTGACTCCCTGGCAGCAAGTGGACAGTGGCTTCCCCTTAGGCACAAAGCACCTCTCCACACAAAGGAGGGGCACATTTCTGTTCCCACCAGACGCATAGCAGCCTCTCACTGTGTTCTGAGCACACTGTACCTTTTCCCAGTCATAAGGGTGTCAACAAGTGTGGTGACTAGCTCCTGCTGATCCTGTTCACTTCCTAGTTCATATATCAGCCCAAGACCTTTAGAAGCAACATCTTGACTAAGCTCTGCAAGAGATTTTATGAAGTGACTTTAAAGATAAGCATATGATTAGTAATAAACAAATCTCAATAACAAGCTCCAAATGAAATCATGATTAAGGAACAGAAGCTCTGTGCTGTAGTCCACAGCTCTCCACTTCAGAGCAGATCTACTCTGGCAAGACATAAGCTCTGGATTCTGAGGCAGCAATTTGTTCCAAAGGCACACTCCCCAGTGAATTAATTGACTTCCTCATGTTAATGCTGTCACTGGTGGTTTTGAAATAGCTGAGAGCATTCCAAGAGCTGCCAGTACTCTGACACGCTGCTGGATCCTGAACTGAAGTTCAGAAACACTCCCAACTTTGGTTAGGCCACTGGATGCCATCCCTTCCACAAGCTGCCACTGCGGGACATGCGAGCCAGAAATTGTTAAAGAGGGCTTAGAGTTGCTGTCTGTGCAGAACTCTGTGATGCGGATCCTACTGCTCAGAGCAAAGCAGAAGTAGCAAACTGAACAGTTTCTGTTATTACAGCCTGCAGAAGAAAATGCAGGAGGGTATTTGTGCTCTGCTTCTTATTTCTACATGCAACACCTAGGAAAGATCACCACTTCTGTTACTTCAGAAATGGATGTTTTTACAGCCATCTTTGAATGCTGACTGACAGAGGGTGTAGGGGACTTTCTGGCTGTTACAGATCCCCTCCATCTGTTAAGAACCCACAAAAGACAAAACTGCTGTGGCAGTACTTACCATCACTATCCGACAGAATTGAAACAAATGCACTTTGAATATCCTTGAGGTGAGACTGAAAGATGAGAAAGAAGAACAATTTTTATGTCATGTTTAGCATCCTTTGTCTGTTCTCAGGGCAGTCCCTAACAGATAAATGCAGGTTACCAAATAAATGGGGTTGCTATCTGAGCTATGGTTGTGACAAAAACTGTCCTGCTTTCAGACTGGTAAACAGCTCACTGACCAACCTTCATAGAACATCACAGTTACTTGCCCAGCTACCATGTCATTAGTAAGCTACATACTTTCTTTTCCTTGTCTAATACATAGCAATAATGTGTCAGAAATCTGGCTTGCAGCCAGACAGGGCTGTCCTCTGTGCAAGAGACATCCCCAGACTAGAGGATTTTGCCATATCCCACAAGCTACACTGCTAGATGTGTGCAACATCATACTGCCTCTACTTGGGTAAAGGATGTTTTGGCTGGGCAAGCTTTATTTTATGCATAGCACCTTTCACATTTTGTGACTGTCACCACAGGCAAGCCCTCTTAAGATTTTCAAAGTATACCAAAAATACTAAGTACATGAAATGTGTAACTTCCGCTAGATAACAAAATTGTTGAACTCTGTGAAAGAAATTACTCCAGGAATTCCACCTGGTTTTCTGCTTTTTTCCCCTCTTGTACCTCATTTTAAGATTTTCCAAGAAGAAATCCTAAGAACTATACTGACATCCACCTCTTCCTCCTAGAGGAAGATACAGTGACACTTCATCTCATAAAATTTATTTACATCATGTGCACTCTGAATGCAAGCCAGACATTTGGGAAGATGTTAAACAGCCTTGTTCATCTGCCAGTTAGTATGTTCCCCTACTGAAAAAAAAAAAAAAAAGATAAGCCATGTCTCAAAAAGACCTCGGTAAGGACTGCCTTTTTCTCCCCAGTGCTGCTGCAATGGAAGTGAAGAGGAAGGAATGGACAGAAAGGAGGGGATCAAAGAAAAAAAAGGGAGCAAGGAGCCAGTGCTAGGACAGGGGCACACTCCTTACCTTAATTGCTTTGTGTGTACTCAGCTTCTTCACCATCGACAGAAGCCAGATGCAAGCTGCTTGCCTAACATGAGGGTTGGGGCTGATAATGTGCTTGCTCAAAATCAGGTCTAGGACCCAGGGAACCACATCATTTACCTTCAGATCTGCAAAGGAAGGCAGAGGAAGGAAGTTTCAGAATCTGCTACACATCTTTTATTTCTATACAACATGTATCAGCAATGGAAAACCTATCAGCATAGGAGTAATCAGGTGACACCTTAATCTCTGCTTATTCAGGGAAAATCTTCAGTGCAGCTTGGGGGTGGGGTGGGAAGTACTATTCCTAAAAGAAACTCTGCAGAGAGTTGTCCTAATCCTTCATGAAAGTGCTTCAGAGCCTGTGGCCCAGAACGGTACAAGTGTGCATGCACTCATACTGCGTACGATTCACTGTATTATTTCTTTTTCATGCATATGTGTTAGGACTCAGAAATCCTGGAGCAAACGCAGGGCTTGGTTTCTGCCCCACTCTGAACACGCTCAGCTTTGTGTGCATTTGAGAGCTAAGGCGAGTGTCCCAACATTAAAACACCTGTCTGCAGGTCTGAGGCTGATCTGCACAGCTGTCTGTGTCAGAGCTAGCATTTTGTCATGCTCAGATTTCAGCTGACACAGAATCTTGGTTGTTAAACAAACTGCTCCATCTACTGCATCTAACTGTCAATCACTGGAAGAGGACTTGCAATTTAACCTTATAATCCTATTTTCCATTGCAGTCTTCAGAATGCTATTTTTAAAGCTTTGTGTATGTTAAACCTGAATCTAACTCAACATGGGAAACCAAAATGAAAAAAAACAAATGCACTGTTAAGTGAGAATGAATTAGATTTCATAAAGAAGCCAGCTAAAAAGCATGTGAAATAAAGTCTTCTACCTACCATTTGAGTAGATGGACCTGAAGAGGTGAAACAACTTGTTTACAGCTCAGCATTGCAAAATGCAGAACAGCGCGCTATGCCAAGGGCAGGACAACATGTCTCTTACTTCTGCCATTACAAACCAAGCACCACAGAGAGAGAACCAGTGTTGGGCTAGGGCTGTGAGATTCCATGTTGCTTAGCCCAGTCCCTTGTACTAGGAAGGCCTACCTGGGGGAGGGATGTATTCCTCCTCAGTGACTGTCCACGCATCACGTGCGGCCACTGAGCTGGTTCCGACAGCAGCACTAGTAATAGCTTCACCAACGGTGAACTGCAGTTCTATCTGTTTGGCCTGCAAAACACAGCACAGACTCGCTAACTGCTGGTTAAATGAACACCAAAATGTTTGGCACTCGTTCTACAAAACCACAGCCTCTTCCCCAGTCCCAATTCCCAGCACCAATTTACAATCACATCACACGTTTGGTGAGCATCGAAGACTTTGAGTGACTCAGACCTCCTGAGGCTGGCAGAAGCTGCATCAATGTCAAAGGCTCCAAAATGAATGGTAAGAGATAAAATGTCCACATGCAGCCTTCCTGCACTTTTTTTTTTTCTTCACAATACAGCTCCTAACAAGCATTTGCCAGTCTCTGCACAAGCTCAAGTCAGCGAACAGAAAGAACTGGACAGAGACGATCAGAACAAAACAGGGACAGTCATCAACAAAAATTACTGTTACTAAGAGATGAACAAATTTGTTTTCTACATGAGAAAAATTCAGCAAATACTTTGCTCTGCTTCTCTTTCCATTATTTCCCTAAGCCCTGAGGAACGGGACATGCAGGACTCTGCCAACTTCTTGTCACTATTTGTGACGAATCTTTATCTGTAAGAACTGATTTCCATACCTGCTGAGTACCTTCTAGACTGCTTTGCTTACTCTCTCAAAGTTCAGAATGCTCGTACATTTGGACAAGTAAGCCTTTAGTTTCCTGTGATCTAAAATTAACTGGTTTTTGTTTTTCGTTTTTTGTTTCTTTTTTCAAGTACACATTCTATAAAGGAAGCTGTAATGTCCCTCAGCAGTTCCAGAACATTAACATAGCACTCAAAAACATAATTTTGTAGATGTGTACACAGAGTTCTTACTATTCTTGCTTGTTTAATCACATCAGACAAGAGGACTCTGCAAAGCCAGTCTGTTTCATACTCAGTGGATGCTTCCACAATGCTGAATTCTATGTGAGTATGAACAAGGAAGAAAGATAAAAACAAGCACTGAATTTCCCTGACCATTTAATTCTGCAGCCTGTCACCCTGCAATATGCGTAGCAGCTCTGCGGTACTGTGCAAGAATGCAGTGCGCTATTAACTCTGGTGGACTGAGGCCAACAACAGATCTTCCTATGAACAAAGCTTCTAATTCAGTTACACAAGCTGATGTACATCTGTTGAAAAAGAACATGCATTCATACTGCCTCCTTTTAGGGTAGTCTTGAACGCCAAAATACAGAACTATGGTTCAGTACAAAAAGCTTGTAATGTTTTATGTGCACAGACAATGCCCCTAACAGGGACGCATACTTCATCTCAGAGACCAGGGCAAAGACCCCAGCTGGCAAGTTTCTAAACTGTGTCATAAAACACTAAAATTTTACAAGTCCCAAACCCATCTCTGCTCTCTAATTCAAGCCAGCTTTAACAAAGCCAGAGGCATTACTACAGGAAGACAGCTTCCTTGTAAACCAGACTCCAGAGTACACAGGAAGCATTCTAACAGAAATAATGATAAAAAATAACAACTTGCTAGTTCCTCACCTCCACAGAATCCATTAAACCTTGCAACAGTAGCTTCTGGTGGGGAAAATCTCCATCTCCCACAGGAAAGTAGCCCAATGTTTGTATTGCTCGTTCCTTCATCTTAAATACAAACAAACAAACCAATAATTGCATTATATTCCTGTAAGATAAACTTTCAGCTCTCTCCTCACCCTCTTGAGGAAGTTTCACCTATGGTACCTGAAGTTAGACATGAAACAGACTTATTACGTCGATGAGTGCATCCCTCTTCCAAAACACAACTTTTCCACATGCCACAGACCAAAACACACGTTGCGTTACATTTGAGGATTATTCTCCAGAAGATACTCCCGTTTTCCTTGAATTAAAGTTATGCCCTCTCATAGTTTTCATCCCACAAGCTCCTACTCATGTGCACACACAATCAACAGCTGGACAACACTGGAATTTCTGAAAACGCTTATTCTAGATCTGACTCACTAAAGCCAGTGGTTAGTCCAACCAGGTTCAGTAAAAGCTTCTTGGAAAAAGAAGGCTGAGTTTGGCAGGTAATACCTAAACTTGGGGACGGAGCGCTCCAGAAACAAACAAGAATCATAACGTTACAAAACCTTGCCTTATTTGTTTCCTTGCTGGAAGGGATTCGGGACAGCAGGCTTTCAACAAGTTGCAGCTTTGTAAATCCTGTGCCTTCACTGGGGATTGGCAAGGGGCCGTTCCTGCCAACCTCCCCAAGGGCTGTGCAAGCAGCCACCACCAGGAAGGGAGAGGTGCTGTCCAGAAAAGAACCTACATGACAAAGTAAACAGGATGACTTGGAGCTTGTTTTGTTATCTCGAGGCAGGCAAGCGAGAAGCAAAGTGTTTATTTCTGCTACAACTGGTAGGAAGCATTATGCCAAAACAAAACGAAAATGAGAGGAGACCCTGGGAGAAGTACAGGCAGTGGCACCACCCAATTGTGCTGTGCTGGTCAATGAGCTAAGGGTCCACCTAATCTATGCCGACGTATGGACATCAACCTTTTCCAGTCAGATGGTAGTTTCATAGGCTGTAAATTCTATCACAAACAGTGAACTCAGGATGATAGTATCTATGGGCTGAATATCTTAGAGAAGTCCCCAGCCTGAGGTGGTTGAAAAAAAAAAAAAAAAAAAAATCAGTTACACGGAGCAAAGTCTTAGGTGGGAAGTTACCTATTGTCTCTGTTGTCGACTTTATGATCTGTTCCTGTTCCGGTATCACTGCGGTGTTTGGTTGTCCTATGTCGTGTAGCTCCATTGTTCTGACTTTCCCTTTGGCCAAGTACCTTCCTATTGTAAATCCCAAAGCCAACAAGGAGCCGTGTTGGACCTCCGGGCTCTACAGACAACACCAACAGTGCAGAAAATCTCAAAGTCAGTAACACCTTGCACACAGCACTGATTAAAAGCACATATGGATGAGCCAGCTGGGAAGGAACCCTGGAGAATGTGAGTTCTGACGTACAACGCAGCATCAGGGTTTGATACTGCTAGTGTTCTCTGATGGAGTCCTTTTAGATAAATTAACACAACTCAGAAGACATTTAGGAGGACAGATTCAGAACTTATCACCAGAACTCACATTCCTAGCGTCTTCCCCTTGGTGGCTAGGCAAAAAGAAGGTAGTAACTCAGTCCATGATTTCCAAGTACAAAGTAATCAAGGTGCACTAAGATAATGCAATGCTGTGTATACTTAAAAACAGGACATGCTCAGATTATGGGGACACAATGCATTTTCTGGTAAAAAGCAATAAAAGGGAACTACTCTAGATTCGCATTGCTGAAAGTGAGAACACACTTGGCCTTCTAACATTGAAGGCAACACCCGCACACAGTCTAGTAGGCCACAGACTAGGAAAACTAATCCTAACGATTAGATGTCAGGAACGTCATTTCTCCAATTCTGATATGGTGCTCAGACTATCACATGGCAGTGCTCTCTTCCCATGGGTGAATCCTCATGAAAGGAATTCATGCAGAAATAATGCTGTGAGGCTTAAATGCTACCTTAATTAAAAAAAGAGTAAAGGGAAAAAAAAAAAGGGGGGGTGGAAAAGGAAGAGACAGGGCCTTAGAAGTAAAGATTGTTTGATCGATCTGTTTTATATCACAATCCCGCACCAATACAACTCTGCTGCCAGGACAGGATCCTCACACTAGCCCTGCCACCACGGACTGCTCCCTGCTTGTGGCCTCGCAAGCAGCAAAGCCAGCTGAGGATGGGTCCTTCTCCCCTCCCCCCTGCAGCTGCCCACCCACACTGCGGTCCTTACAGAGCCACTGGAGATCGCTGCCACCCCTATCGGTTTTGTGTGTTTGCAATAACAGTGTGCCAGCACTGACTCAAATGTGAAAAAACACAAGAACACCCGGCTGTGTGTTGCTCCATGGTTTCTTTCCATTCCTCTTCGCTGTAAGCCAGGGTCTACGAAAGACCAGCCACGGCTGCACGGCCTGCTGGTAAGCAGACCACTGGGTAGAAAACTGCCAGCTTCATGACTGCAGAAGCTGTACTCTACGTACTTTGGCTCACAGACATAACTTTCACAGGCTCATAATAAACCAGGTCTGCCAGTAAACAGGAAAAATAATCAGCCCTGCTTGTCAGCGTTTGCTACCTGAAAGGTGAATGGAGCCTCACTATGTCCTACAGAGAGGATGAGATTTATAAGTTTTGGGGAAATGTGACTTAAAAACACTGATACCTTCCCTCACTTTCAGGATTCAAGACACCTTGGCAAAGAAATCTGGCCAACTTTTTTTTTTCCCACCAAGAGAAGAAATTTTTACAGCCAAAAAAACAGAGATTAAGACAAGGCAAGAGGGAGGGAGTTCCAAGAAGAGGGAAGTAAATGCACCTTGTGGGTGGACACTGCTAGAGAGGGAGGGCTGCTGAGCAGTCCCTTGTGGGATGGGAAGGATCCAGGCCCCAGCCAAACCCCGAGGGGATAGGCTGCTGTAGGGCCTATAGCTCAGCTAGGGGAGGGGAATATTCTTACTTCTGTGGGTGCCTTTAATTACCCAAGAACATGGAATCGGAAAGTGCTGGAGATGAGCAGTCTCATCCATTACCATTGTACAGCAGAAGGAATATCTAGGGTGCTAGAATTGGTAAATACATGACTGCGCTGGCTCTGCTTTATAAGAAGTGTCTCCAAGAAACCCCCTTACTAACCTGAACAGCAGCTTCAGGGATTAATTTATTTAAAGATCTGTTCCACTCACCTACAGCAGAAATCCCTTCCAACCACCCAGCTAGAAAACAGATAGTTAATTTTACACTCAGATTAAGGCTAATACATCCTGGACACACTGCAAGAGGTTCAGATTTCCCATCAGTTACATGACACTAAAATGCCCAGCAGGAAGCAGACAAAGGAAGGTAGTTACATGATTGTCTTTTGTCATCTTGATCAGCTGCTCCACAGAGGCCCTAAGCTCATTTCCAGACATTGTAGACAGCACTACAGAATAAAACAGGGCAGCAAGCTCACGCATTTCTTCTTTGTTTGCGTTCATCAGGCTCTGCGGAGTTTTAAGAAAGAAAAAAAATACAGAATCAACTACTTAGACTGTTCACACAGAGTTCCAAACTTACAGCCACAGCAGTCATGCAGTGGCACAGACAGTATTATCATTTATTTAGTAAGAAACAAAAGCACTCAATTCAGAGCATTCACTACATGCGTAACTTTTAGCATGAAGATTACCACCAGCCACAGGAGGGCTACTCACTAGCTCTCAGATAAATATGCTGGCTGCATGCTTTGCTGAATTTTGTTTTTGTTTTCAGAGGAAAGCTTCCAGATTTCATATCCACATGGAACTTAAACAAACAAACACCCTAACAAACTGCAAAGATACTCCTTTATTCCCAAGCTAGCAGAGACTTCTATTTTTCTTAATCAAACAGGAAAAACACCTGTAGAGGTTAAACCACTTAAATGCAACGTAGACAAAAAAAGGTGTTGAGGAAATCACAGCTCTCAAATTCATCTATTTTGTATTAGTTAAGATGTAATCTTACCTCTGCCATTAATTTCATGTATAATGCAACATACGCACATGCAAAATTCATACTCTAAGCTTTGAATGATTTGGGTCTCCAGGAATAATACAGAGGTGAGCCAAGTTAAAACAAGATATGAGATCTGTCAGGTTCTTGAAATACAACACTAATTTCAACTCAAAACTTGCATCAGATCATGTTACTGACTTCTAACAAGGCCCTGGAACTGTTCCTTCCACTTGGCAAAGTGGGATCACACAAAGGATGATTTACAACTGGAAACTTGGTAGTATCAGTTACCATCCCTAGAAGCTTGCAAATGGATACAAGACCAAACAAAAAGGTTTTTCTGCAAATACTGAAAAGGATAATTTTTAAAACCCCATTATTTGAGGCTCATACTTGCACCTAAATGAGATGAAGTAAATTGCATACAGCGCAGTGCAGCACAGGTATCACTAAGACAAATTTTAGAATACATTCTGATTTTTTGCTGACACATTCCCCAAATGGAGGCAAAGGCAATCTGTGCGAGTTTTGCAAATCCTGGGCGCTCATACAGAACCATGAAAAGAAAAGAATTCAAACAAAGGTGAATTCTCTTTGGCTTATTTCCCAGAAGGGTCCTCCTTACCCATTTTTCATATGAGACTAATAAAAAAGAAAAAAAGAAAAAAAAAAAACCACTCCGTAGAATGGGCTCTGAAACAATTATGAACCCATTCATCTCATTTTCTAACAAGATTTTCAAATATTCCAACTGGAATATCTCCATTTACAAAAAATTTCTTAATTTGCAGACTTTTGGTTTTGGTTCTCTTCTGCTGTTAAACAGATCTTCTGATCAAGAGAAATACTGACTGGCTGTTCCAGGAGGATCAGTGACACACGTTAGCCAGAAGGTATAGCTAAATGAACAAAATCAGTAACAAAGAACCAAAAGATACTTTTTTCCTACTCTGCTCGAGTTAACATCGAATGAAGTGTTGACTGTAGGCAGAAATAACAGATCTCAAATCAAGCGTGTACTTTAGCAATAAAACTCAGTTTCACCATGTGAAAATGCTAGATTTTGCTGATGTCAAATGCCTCCAGTCAAATAAAGAGACACAAAACAGAAGAACCATCAAGTTTCAACGTACCTTTATCCAGTCCATTTTGTCTACAAATCTGGCGGCTAGCTTTTCTGGATACACTGAAACAACTTCCAGAAGACAATACATGACTGGCAAACCTAAACAGTAATTAAAGAATCAGGCTATTAGAAAACAGCAGTATTTACAAGAGTCAAACAATCACCAGTGAAAAGAACTTCCACTTGCAATTCACTTGGGACACCAAATCACACATAATGTCAGGTTATTGTGTTTCTTGGAGGCAAACTAATAGCAAACACTATGGCAGCATTTTTTTCCCCCCAAAGGCATTCAGGTGCCTTAAGACTATGCTTGTGACAGGTTCGTGCTTATCAGGAGGAGGAAGACAGAACATTCACTGGCAAGGAAGCTGCTGCAGACAATGGGTTCACAGTTTTCAAACACTACGTCCACCGATGCTGCAATTTTACTGTCCTACTTCCTCCCATCTACAGAGCAGCATGACGAGAACAAGTTTACATTGAGGAGCAGGCAGTCTGTGTTGCAACTCCGTGGTTGCTGAAGCCAAGTTCAAAGCACTGGGTGCAGCAACTCACTTGTAATCAACAACTTCTTAAGGATGCTGCTCTTACCTCCAACACCGGCCAGCAGCTGCTGAAGAAGGCCAATGTATATCTGTACAGGGTTGGTTTCTGCACTTTTGGAGGAAGAGGAGGAAGAGAAAGATATGTGGTTGCCAGACAAGAGGTTCCTTATGTAACGTCCAATGACTGGGGCGTGATCTTGCATATCCGCCAAGCTCTGCGAGGCTGGCACCACACCTGCACTGTGAGCCAGACACATCCGCAGGTACAGAACTATCTAGGTGGGGGAGAGAAAAAACAATATTCTCAGGAATACAAGAGCACTTGGGAAACTACAGTGAAGACAAGACAGGAGAGCAAGGAACACGCTGAATTCAATGCTACTCAAACAAGGCAGCTCCCAGTTTAATAAACTTGAGACAGAAGAGTCAGTGACCAGACAGGAGCATACACAGAGTGCAAGAAACCTTAGGATCGGTTTCAGCAATATGCTTGTGTAAGCAAACAACACTGCTGCATCACACTCAAAAGATTAAATCATAAACAGTTTTCATTTATCATAAGCTGATGCAACCTGCTCGCAGGCTGTTCAGCTTGTACCCAGTACCGATCTGGCATGCATCCAAATGCAACCCAACGCATTAACAACACAGATCTTGCATCACACCTGCATTTCTGTCTCCAGCCCAGTGAAGCCAGGTAAGCTGCTATGAAACAAGTAGCCTCAAGGAACACAATGGGACTCGCGCGCAGGACTGCCTGTTCCTTCCTTTGACAAGGCATTACGCTAGGTCTGCTTTAGAAAGCAGTGGAACAGCCCAACCAGAAACGCTCCTCCCAACCCCCTGTGAAAATTCTGTTCAGACCTCTGATTAAGGACAGAGGGATCAAGTACAGAGGGTTAACCCCAGCAACTGTCTATATCAGGAATACTGGAATGTGAGGTGACCTATGACAACTGTTAGCTTCTTACTTTGTCCTCTAAATAAGTAATAACAAACATATCCAAGAAAGTAAGTACAGGCAATTACCTCCCCAAATGTGGCAGGATTGAAAGGCAAGGCTGCAGTTCCAGTCATATATTTAGCTGGAGTCTTCATTCGGTGAGAGGCCTAAACAACAGAGTATATTAAGAGTGGAACATTCAGACCCACATACAGCAGAGATGTTGGAAAGGTCAATGAAATTTTGCTGATGCAACTGTGTTTATCCTCCACTTAGCAACCGAAAATGCACATCAGAACAATGAAGGCACAGTGCACTTGATAGGAAGACCTGAAGTGTAGTTTAGGTCCATCAGCTTTACCTCCCTACCAGAAATACAAGTGGAGATTCTGAGTTTGCACGGAGGGAGCTGCAGGGGAGGCCTAGGAGGGACAGTATTCTTTTTTGCCCCAGAGGAAAAAAAGAAGGTGCTTTAGAATTCAAAAATAAAGTACCTCAAACTTCCAAACTCAAGCTGACAAGCAACCAAGGAACCTTGGAGACTGCAGCTGACTGGAGAAGCCAAGCTCTCCTGGTACTGGGAGGTGGGCACCCAGTGCTGCACCAGCCAGGACTAGGGAGTCTCTAAGAACCTGCGACCTGCTAGGTAGAAGGCTGGTGCAGCAAGCAAGAAACTCATTTCCATGAAAATGTTAGCTTTGTCAAGCAAGAATATTCCAGCAGAAAACCATCCAAACAGAAGGTCTCCAAGAGCACCTAGTGTTCCAGAAAGGCATGTCGGTATTCTCTGGTCAATACGCACTTCAGTGCTAGGCCCGGATTCAGCAGGGCAGCCTTGCACGAATAACCAGACAAGTTAGTTGGCCAACAGATCCTCATCTCTTAATATGCTCTGATCTTTTGTTGCACTGGAACCTCAGCAATATCCAGAATCTTTACTGAAAGCTTGATGTAGTGAACTCAAAGATTATTTCCAGGAGGAGCGGGTTTCTTCCACACTCAGTAGACCAAATCCTACTTCTTAAAATATACTTCCTCTGAAGAGAGGGAGAAGGATGATGGTAACTCATACAGGAAAGTGATTCTGCATCTTGGCCCGTATTCCAAGCAATGCATACGAACGCCTCAAATGCCTCCAACGCTCACAAGTTACTCATTATATGTGAAAATTCACACTTAAAGCTAACCAAAGGAATGTACCTCAAGGATTTTTTTTTAATGTGTCTTCAGGACACATAACGAAGACCTGATAAGTGCTCAAAATTAAATTTTTAAAATATGCCCAGGAGAAAAGAAATTTTGTTTTTCTCTGTATGGATTAAGCTAGGCTGATCCAGACTTCGTGACATCATAAAAGTTTAGGAAATTTTAAAAGTGAACTGTGTGGCGACAGGCATTTATTCGTGTTAAAATTCAATCCTGGTTTCTTATTTTTTTCATCTATCACATGGGGTGTAAACATGAAGAGTAAACTTCCCATCCCTTCCAAGAAGGTGTTCGTCAAATATGCTGGAATATCAGTCCGGAACACTGGCTTCCTCGTGCCACACATCTTCCGCACAAGCGGCACCAATGCAAAATAATCTGTCAGAAGACCAGCCTCCATGTTACCTAACACTTGGATCTCTTGCGATTATTGCCAGCAGAAGGCAATATTGCCATGAGTGCTANATGTGGTTCTTGTGATGCTATGTGTGGTCTTTGCTGTGTTCTTAGCAAATTCTGCTCCTTGAAGGAGGGGGAGGAAATGGAAATAGGGATGGAAAGACTACCCTTACTTCATGCCTAAGCATCAGCCTTGTTATTTACAAGTACTGTACCTTCTCCTGTATATAGTGGACCATTTCAGGGAAGGAAGGCATCTGCTTCCCAGAACTCTCCTTCTCATTTTTCCCAGGAAACGTTCTCAGCACCCGCTGGGCTTCTCCGTGTACCTCCTCTCGCCTTTCAGAAGGAAAGATGAGAAACAGACGTTATGTGCATAGAACAAGTGCTCTTCAGTGAGCAAGATCTCCCAGGAAACTTGGCAAGAGCAAACAGTTTTAAAATGAGAAGTGCCTTTCTGAAAGGACGAAAAAAAGTCCCAGCACACACTGGGACTTCAAACAATTTGTTTATAATAAAGAAGGTGAAAAAAAAAAGTACTGATGAGTGGTCTCCATAAAACAGTCTGGACCAGTTTCTGGTTCCCACATCCTTGTTTTCCTGTCTGCTCACTTGGATTCTGAGCAGACAGGATGCAAGTCCTCCTCATCACTTCCCATCTACAAGCTCCAGCTGACATCTACCAGGTTTGCTGCTCCCTACTTAGCTGAAGATGGAACAGCTAAACCAGTGCTGACACTTCAGTGACAGAGCAGTTTGTTGCAGTTCATCTGTTCAGCTTTCCTTAGTTATACAACAGCTGTGCACATCAAAAATAGAGCAATTAAGTAAGCTGGCAAAAAAATATACACTTTAGTGGCAAGGACAGGTAACTGCCAATGAAATGATTACTCTAATTTAATGACTCACCTGTTCCTCGGCAGCAAATGGCAACTTTTATACAAGCATGTTCGTGACTCTTTGCAAATCCAAGTTAAAAACAGACTGCCACAACTTACCAGGAAAAAATTATGGACACTGTAAAGGTGGCCAGATGCACTGTAATGCACTTTGCAACTAACAATTAGCACAGAATCATAGAATGGTTTGGGTTGGAAGGGACCCTAAAGATCATCTCATTTCAACCCCCTGCCATGGACAGGGACACCTCCCACTAGAACAGGTTGCTTCCATTCACTTAGAAAATTGAAATATTTTTGACCAGAATTCGAGCTAAAGATGGTGTAGGACACAGTAAGAGTTGTCCACAGGACTACCAAAAATGCAACTATGCAAGGCCAATCTCCAAATTACCATACTTGATTTTCAGTGCGTTAGTTTTTGGGCGTGTACATCCATCCACCCATACACGAATACACATTTAATCCAAATACATACTTGGTCTCTTAAATACGTATTTGGATGAAATACATACGTATTAGGATGAAAAGAATTTAAAGTGGGGAAAAAAAAAAAAAAGACAAGACTTACGGGTCTCCTGCAGCTAACAGCAGTAAGTATCTGGAAGGGATATGATCTGGAGGGAACACTGTGCTGGCAAATTTCACGGCCACTTGACGTACTTGAACTTCAGGCTTAAAGAGAACAGACACAGACATATGGCTAAGTTTTAAAAGAACACTCTGGTGACCTGCATTCACCACTGTGCAGCAGTCACTTGCTTTGTACTCTTGAACCAACATAACTTAAAGAATTTGCACATTTTTGAGACATGGTTCTTGCTAACTCCTCATATGGCAGGAAATGAAGAAAAGAAAAGCTAGCTTCTCATATACACCTAAGCGGAGAATTAAATACTAAATTAAATACCTTCACAATTTTGGGAACTACAAACTAGGGGTATCAATAATTCTTACACATCTGACTGGTCCCACCAAAGCAGTTTTGAAATGAAGAATGACACACATCAGCTACTCCTAGGAAGCAGAACTGTGCTTAGGAGTGGCACAACTGGAAATACTAACTCAGTGAGATCATTCTCTCTGCTGGGTTCAAATAGTCTTTAAATGGTACTGCCTGGAGACCCAGATTGCTGGACTATATAGTCAATCACCATGAAAATAGTCACCATGAAAGTAATCTCTTACACAGCTAATAGTGCAACTACTATAAATACATACACCACTGCAGCGATCCTAAGTAGCCACACAAACACACACTACACAAAAGGCACTTATTCTGAAAACCTAGGCCCAGACTTCTGGGGAATCCTGAGCAAAAACAAGATGCTCAAGTGGAGTCTGGCTTTCTCTGGCTTAGTGTCTCATGTTGCCTTAGGAGGACACTAAGGAAGACATCCACCACAACCGCAGAATCTTTGTTTCTTTGTGAAATAAAACATAAACAGATAAATAAGTTATCTTTCTTCCAGTCACTGCAACATATTGAAAATATTTCAGCTGAGCATCATACATGCCATGTTATCCCTGGTAGAATACATTCAGTAAGAAAAGCATCAGGAAACAGAAGACCAAAGAGCTCTCCTTCCAAGGTACTTAACACTGACTTGAGTGAAAATACCTTTATTAGATAAGAAGCTACAAGAGCTTCCATCAGAGTACGCTGGGCTCCTTCCAGGTTACTGTAGGCTCCAACCATCATAGACAAGGCCTCCTGAATGGCAAGCCTTGTATCAGCATCCTCCTGCAGTAGAAAAAAGAAGTTTTGACATTTGACACTGTACAGTGGCAAGGACCAAGAAATCCCAGCACAAGATACTAATGATTTCTCAAAGCCCTGTCAGCACCCACCTTGCATAAGGCTTCAAAAAACTGCTGTACCAGTGCTATATCCTTGGTAAAGAGCTGAGGCATTCGGCTGAAACAAGAAATGTTCACTTGTGAAGGTCTGGGCTTTTTAAACTGAGCTGTTTCACTTCTCACTGATCTTTCCCTCACCCCATATCTTAACTGCCAAACAAAACACAGGAGACACAGAAAGTCTGCTCTGCCTGATCCATTTCCACCACACAACAGAACAACCCTCATCACAGTCTGGAGATGGAAATATTGTAGGGAAAATTAGATCACCAGCAAACCACTGAAAATACCAATTGTCCAGCTACATGCTCTCAAACCTTTGCTGTACATTCCTTAAATTTATATTTCTGGCAATTCATGAAGTGGAACCATTTTTTAAATTCTATGCATTATTTATGCGCTGCCACTAATCACTGCTAGCAGAGCTATCAGCCAAATGCATAGTTCATTTTACATCTCTGGAGACATCAAGAGGAATGCTTTTCTCTGTACTGTACACTCAATTGCAAAACTGGCAGGAGGTTCAGGGCTTGCTGCTGATAAATTAGCAGATTACTTTCAAAAAATTATTCAGTGACCCATTATTTAGATGGTGCTTCCGTTACCTGGAGAGTTTTCCAACCGCTGAATAAGCCATTGACAGCAATTTTGAATCCTTAAATGATAAAAATATATATATAGTTCAGCAAAATTAGAAATACACAAAAGCATATCTATGTTTTATAATTAAACATTTATTTTACAGCCTGTCTCCAAAGGGCTCAGACAGACACTTCTTGGACAAAGAATCCTATAACATAATCTTATCCAAGAAAAAAAAAACATCAGATAGGAACACAGGGAACATGCTTTTCCAAGAGAAAAAGAAAATTACAAACAGCAACAAAATGTAAATCTTGCTTCTGGTCTCAGTTAATTGCATTTTATTTTGAAGGGGACAGCTAAGAAGATTCGGCAAGTGTACAGAACAGCAGCTAAGGGAGACAAGCCTTCCACTGACCCCAAACACCAGCTTTACACAAAGGAAGCTGTTTGTGCAATGGCTCTTGCAGCTGACCAACGCCACACATTTAAACACAGACTTCCTCCCTCCTGAACACTCCTTTCTCATGCCCTTCACAATGGCAGGGGAGGCATACACCTTCAAACTCCAAGCCAGGCCAGAAGTCACACCCAGTGGTTCAAATCCCTAGGCAAAAGGATCCAAACTGCACAAGCAAAGGTCTGCAAAATCGGACCTTCATAAGGTATGTGAGGCAACATCTTTGCTTCCGAAATGGCATTGGAAAGACCACATCCTCTCTGGGCCTGAGTGACATTTGCAGTTCTGCTGGTAACACACTTCCCACAGCGATACTCTCACTGGAGAAATGTGAGGCAGACAGTTCTACACTGCATGTGCTTAGCACAATGGAGTGCACACCTGGAGCTGAGGTCTCTGTGCTCCAAAGCGATGAGTAATAGGAAGTGGATGCTCCCATTGCCTCACTCTTTAGACTACCAACACTATCACTTCCTGAGACCTTGCAAACAGTGACCAAGCACCTACACAGAGCTGTTGTACAAACAAGACAGCTTTCCTATAATAGCCTCTAAAAATATTTTCTTCCTCTCTTCCAACAAAACTGCTTAAGAAGTATCCTTGGAAAGCCACCTCAGGAAACTACAAGTAAAGAAATTTATTTGTTCCCCTTATAAACACAAGCAAAAGGCATCTGTCTTTATGTGAAGATTTACAGTTCTATAAGTGCAGAATTTTTCAACTTACCTCTTTGTATTCATTGATCAGCTTCGTAAGTCCATTTAAAAGCATTGGGCCTAATGGCTTTATTTTACTTTCTGGACAACTGAAATTAGAAACACCAAAGAACATGTAATTTTACGCATCCCTTAAAAACACACTCTGTCAGTATCATTTTTTTCCCCTCAGCTTTGCTACACTGAGAAATCACAGCTTAATATGGGAAAGAAAACACACAACCTCCCTTTCCCCAGTTATTTCCAAGATAAAGAAGAAGAAAAGAATCCTACTTACTATGACTTACAGTGGTATTCTTTGTCCTTAGTTAAATATCTAGTAAATAGGGTGGCTTCTAGGCAAATAGATAAAAAAACATTTTGCCTACTCTTGATTACTTACATGATACAAATATGATGCACAAACTGCAAGGACAGACTTCTCAGTTTTGCATTTGTGTTTGCACCAAAGAGTCCATCATAAACCACCTGGCCAAACAGAACAAAAAGCAGATCAGAGAGTGTTTGGCCCCACATTCAAAGGTTTTCTAACTCCCATTCTTCAAGTACCATCATTATCAAGAAGATCACGAGGAAGTGCAGCTTAGGAATGTATGTGTTACCTGAATGTTAGCTGGGAACGTTTCTGCAGCTTGCCTGGATCGCAGAAGATGAGGAACAATCTTTAATTTAACACGAGTGCTGACTGACTCTCGTTTCATTTCCGGTTTCAGAACAGAACCCTGTCAGAAAAAGAGTGGAAATACCACAGTGCATCTCTGCACAGCAGTACTTTCAAGTCTGCTAAATTACCTTCTGCAAATCAGAATGCATTGGGACTGAGAAAAACAACTCAACAGCAACAATGTTCATTGAAATCAGAGATCAAAGGAAGTGGCAGATTTGAGGAATACATATGCCTAGTCCAACAATTAAATAAGATAACTAAACCTACAGTTTCGGAAAGTAAGCATGTATGCAACTCTGAAAGTAAATCTTACCTCCTTGGTTTTCAATGGTATATCCCCAAGATACACTTTATACATTTTGTTGATGATAGCAGGATTGTTCCAGTCAATTAAGCTGAAGAAGAAAACACATCGAACACCAGCTTGTGATTCTGACCTTTGATTACTGTTTAAAAACACATGTATTTTACAGTATTTTGCATCATATCTCTATTCATGAGGTTTATTAGATCTGATTTGACTCCTAGCCACTCTTCCCACCTCCACATAATGCACAATCAAGCAGAATGTGAAGTGATTACATATCTCACATACAAATTGCAACAATGTGACTCAAAATAATTAATGAGAAATCTACATGCTTACTTCTCACCCACTGAGACAAGACAAACCAGGGCTGCCTACTGACTGAATACAAAACTGTCATCTGGTAAGAAATGTCTCCATATTCAACTGCAGTGCATAATGGCATATTCAACATGCCATTAGAGAGAGGATATCTGGACAATTCTTGGACAATTTCATCCTGATCTGTCAGAAAAACCTATCTGCCCACATGATAACCACTGCCATACAATCATAGAATGATTTGGGTTGGAAGTCCATCTAATTCCAACCCCCTGCCATGGTAGGGACGGTTTCCACTAGACCAAGTTGCTCAAAGCCCCATCCAGGCTGGCCTTAAACACTTTTCCAGGGAGGGGGCATCCACAGCTTCTCTGGGCAGCCTGTTCCAGTGCCTCACAACCTTCTGAGAAGAATTTCTTCCTAACATCTAACGTAAATCTCCTCTCTTCTAGTTTAAAACCACTGTCCTTTGTCCTGCCCTTACATTCCCTAATAGAATCCTTCTTCATCTTCCTGTAGGCTCCCCTTCAGGTACTGGAAGGCCACAACGAGGTCTCCCCAGAGCCTTCTCTTCTCTAGGCTGAACAAGCCTCAGCTTTCCATAGCAGAGGTGCTCCAGCCTCTGAGCATCCCCGTGGCCTCCTCTGACCCCGCTCCAGCAGCTCCACGTCTGTCTTGTGCTGGGGGCCCAGGCCTGGGCGCAGCACTGCAGGCGGAGCCTCATGAGGGCAGAGCAGAGGGAGACAATCCCCTCCCTGCCCTGCTGCCACCCCTCTGTCGATGCAGCCCAGGATGCAGTTGGCCTTTTGGGCTGCAAGTGCACACTGCTGGCTCCTGTTCAGTTTTTCATCCATCATGAATCTATCAATAGAATTCTATTCACAGGAGAAAACTGATTAAGGCTATATCCATTTTACACGCAGAACACAGCAGCTAGCAAATCGGAACACAGTCCCTTCAGATCTGATGGGCTCTGAATCTCTGTCTTTTGACTTTTCCCAGAATATCTCAAGTTATCTGATGCTATCTATTGGAGAAACTGTTCAGAACACATATGAATACACACACAAAAAAAAGGCAACAGAAATGTAAGCATGTATACTTCAAAGAACTGGGGGATACACAGCCATCTCTTTCTTTCTGCAAAAGAACTGATTTCCAAACAAGTGAGCTGTGAAGTACATTTCTCATAAAAGATTTAACACTGCTTATTAACGTGCATTTTGTCCAAAGGTATTTTGCTTTCCAGGTACAGAATACTAACACAAAGGGAAAGATGAGACAATCAGTAAAGGACAGACTGCTTTCCTTCACCAGACTGTCCTCACAGTAAAATCATCTCCCCTGCAAATACCAAGGCACATGAATAGACTTGAATGGAGAAGTTTCACATTACATACTCGATTCCAAGCTAAGTAGCCCTATACTTCTAGTAACACAGAAGCTCCCCACACTTTCCAAAGGACAGGCCTATCTCACTCCAAATCTTCAAACATGAGCCAACAAACTTTGCATGGTCAATGACTCAGCAAACAGTACTAACAGCACTTACTCTAGCCTCATGAACAGTTAAAGACAGAAGCATCATCATTAGATGATAAAAGCTGGGCTGCATACAAGCAAAAATGCAGACAACAGTGGCTGCCAAACTTTCCAGACTACAGCCCGCTTCACAATTACACTCTCTTTACTTCCTAGCTAAAATTAAATGAAAGTTTAGTCTTCCAAGAAAGACAATATATATATGTTGACCAGCCAAGAATCATTCACTAAGGCCTTACAGATCACTGGTAATCCACACAGGACAATGTGGACACCAAGGAGTAACAAAATGGCTCAAAAACAATTAAAAGCTGACTGCAAACAGTCCAGCTTCAGCTCCAGCGCATAGTGATCTTCCCAGCTGAAAGAATGTGAGCCATACCATTCCAAACCCCAGTCCCCAAGAGCATGAGGCAGCTACCTAAGGACTGTACCCTTCTTCCCTTCAGAGCACAGCCTCTCTGGAGCACTGCATTAGCCACAGTCAGCATCATTAAAAACACTAGCGTCGTCTCTTCTAAACACCCAAATTTGTACCTTTGTTTGCTCTTCAGTTCAAGGTCTGCTGCAGTGGCCACACTGTGTCTTGTATCACTGGAGGCTACAACCAGATGCACAACAGCTTCAAGTTCTGGCACTTGCTCCGCTTCAATGAACTTCACTATCCCCAGCTTACACTATTCAACAATGTGGAAAGTAAAGGCAGTATTACTGTCAAGAAAGCATATGTAAAAATAACCATAGCAGCTCAACTGTCTGAAACGCTGGCTTTGGCTTGCGAAGTTGAAGTTCACATACCCTCCTCATCAATTCAGCAGTGCCCCCCTCTTGCCTCTTTCTGAAGCAGCCACTTGGGGCTGAGTATTGGCACACTGATCAGGAATGCCCTGCTGCTTCTCTGCTAAAAGGGGAGGTTTCATCAACAGAGGATAGTTCTGTAACCTTACAATCCCCAAGAGGAAGATGCAAGAGTATGCTGCGATCATGCCAGCTTCCTAATCAGCTCGGAGAACTGCTGGCAGAGCAAGAGAGGCTCCTCCCACCCCTACTCCACTGCTGGAAAGTTTGTTAAGGCATCACGTTCAAGTCCCTCAGTGCATTCCCTTAGGGCAACTAAAGTCCTGGCCAGAAGCAGTCACAAATTTTCCCTCTAGCCATCCCTTCCTCTGTGTGTAGGCATCCTTGTTACCACCCCCAGTTCCCTGGGATCAGCCCCTGTGACAGCAAGTACCTGCTCCAGCAGCTCTGGCGTCCATGGGCTATCTCCAATTACTCTCTTAGCTGCATAAAAGCTCATCCCTGGAGGCGGCTGAGGGATGCCAGGGCCTGCCATGGTACTCGATGAAGAGCCCTGGGCTGAGGGCACATTTTGCCGACTCTGAGATTCATTCAACACGTACCTAAATAGTTGGGAATGGAGTTTCATTAGAGGCTTCACCACCCCACATTGCCCACGGACTTAGATGCTAGAATGGGTGGAATACACATAACCTGTTCAGCTTCATATATTCCTCTTTAATTAAACCCATGACTCTGACATGAGACAGAATTTTATTCATTTGAGACTACCAGTTACATCAGCATATCCTGCAAGAGCTGCTTCTATCTCATTACAGCTGTTTGGAAAAAAAAAAAAAAAAAAGAAAACAACAACCCAGCAACCTGGTTAAGAAAAGGAAGAATACACTGGCATTTCTGGAAAAAGGCATCACAGGTTACAAACCAAAAAGAACTCTCTTGTGTAATGAAAATCAATAACACAGACAGCACTAGATCTGTCACGGTCATATCAAAAGCTTTAGCAATGTGTTATTTCTACGCAACTCTTCAAACTCGATAAAGGAAATAACGAAGCACATGCAACACAGTCAAGTGGCAGGAAGCAATTTCTGACATCAAAAACAAGTAAGTAAAATAATGTCTGGGAAATGGTGGTTTTAGTGCTGGGCAGGGAAGGAAAGCAAAAATCATAAAGGTTAAGTCTACAGAGCTCAGTAATTTTGTAACGGGTAAGCCTAGCCCTGTGCATGCCTACACACCCTCACAAAAGCCACCCTACCTCCCCCTCTATGCTTGGAAGCTGGCTCAATGCACAAAGGCATCAAAATTGTAGCAGACACTGACTGTACTGTTCCAGACAGCCATACTCTGTTCTGTGTTCAGCACAAAGACAGCAAATGCAGTAAACAGTCTCAAAAATGAGGATGGATCCCAAGTCTCCAAGAGGAATTCTTGATTAGTCAAAACTTTAAACACTTACTTGACCATGAGCCTTAAGCCCTAAAGTTAGACTTCCTGGTTGTTTTACCACGTACAGCCTGGCAAGGCTAATTCACAAACAGGCGATGACTGAGCAAGTTCTACCAGGCATAAATTAGCTGTCAACAGCTGACAAGTCTCACCCCAGGGAGCAGGGCTTTCAGCGACAGCCAACCAGTGCCACAGGCTAGATGAAGGCACTCCTTGAGCACCTTCTGGAAATGAAATGGAACCACAAAAAAAAAAAAAAAGAAAGGTGACAACTCCTTTCCCCCTAAAGCCATGGTCTCCTTGGGTATTCAAAGATCAGTTGTCATGTCTGAAGCACAAATATTCAGATACTATGCTTACTTATGACCCTCGAGGATCAAGGCTCAAAACTCAGCTGGACAAGCACGAGCACATATTTTGATCTGGTTTCTCTTCTAAAGGTTTGGTCATTTAAAAGGTAGCCCACACGTCACATAGCTTCACTTTCACCCCAAAAGAGGCCAAGGACAGAACAGCATAACACCCACTTAAGCAGAAAAAGATGTCTTGTTAAATAAGGAAGGTGTTGATCCCATTCTTAAAACTAGGACCCTTCTTCAAACATTACTGAAACATGCAACTGATTTGAGGTAGGAAATATCCATGTATTTTAAATAAGCTTCCAAGGGTACGGTTTGTGATGTCTCACACGTCAAGAACACATCATTGCCAGACAAGACTTACTTACTGATCCTAACTCTTACTTACCCATAAGGCATAAGAAGAACATCCAACATGAAGTCCAATAGCAGCTGGACAGTCTTTGGTTTTTCAGCAAGATTAAATGGAGAAGCTGCTGCTTTCAGTGGTTCAGCAGGATATTTCATGTGAAAAAGGGTTGGTATTAGAAGATGCATTAGGCTGAAAAACAATTACATTTACTGCAACCATTAAAAAAAAAAAAAAAACATCAGTTTATTCTTAACATTAATGAACGAAATATTTAAGAACAGATCTGGCCCTTAACAACACAAGAATTCTTAATAAAACTTAAACGAGTCACAATCCAGTGGCCTGTTTGACACCCAATGTACTTAACAATGGAAAGCAGAAAATAAATTAGGATTTGTTCGTAAAATAGCCCATATATGTGTGCATGCATTCACACACATGCATCTGGAAAGACAGAGTCACAGCCTTTTTCCAGACTTGTAATGTTCTGTAATTATGCCACAAAGTACAGTCTAGGACTGCCTCTTCTTTATGAAAGTAAAGATTTAAATCTGCGTCTGCCAAAAGGTAGAAGCTGATGGACACTGTTCAGCTTCACCAAAGACAAATCTGTTTATTATTCTTCAGTACAGCCAAATTCCCCAAAGCTCTCTTCACCCACCTACTTGCTTTTTGCCCAGGGCAAAATCATGCTCCCAGAGAAAAGTATTTTTACACTTATCCCAGGAACAAAAGCAGGACCTTTCAGTAAAGACATTTCTTAAATACCTCTACACTGTAACAGTGCTGTAGAATAAATGAAGGTATAAAATATATATATACAAATAAATGGGAGTTGGACTAGATGACCTTTAAAGTCCCTTCCAACTCGGACAATTCTATGATTTCTGTGTCTTTGTTCATTGCCATCCTGATAGAAATCCATCTCAGCGTAAAGAAGTTGCAGGTTCCTAATTAATAATTTTCTAGAAGTGACTAGTACAGGACAGCTCCCAACTTGTGGGGTGAAGGTATTGCCACAGAGAAAGAAATCTTTTGGAAAGGATACAAATGATTTGACTAAAATGATACAAACAGAATATACTCCAAGAACACGTATTTATACCTATCTTGCTGTGGCTGGGGTTTCCCTTCCATTGCAGTGAGAAGGGTTGGAGCCAATTCACATTGTCTTTCCACAGGCAAACGGGGGTATCCCATTTTCACATAAATAATGGTAAAATTCTAAAGGAGAAGCAAAAACACACAGTAATGTATCAGTACAAAAGAAACATCCATTCCTTAAACTCTTCTTGTAAGGCACGTTACACAGCTGGCTGCTGGAAAAAAATCACATTTTGAAAGACCGATTTCTTAATCCCAAGGCTCACTTGATTGAAAGGTTGAAAAGGAGATTCAGAAAGACCTGCTCACAAGGGGATGGAAAACAATGCCAACCCCCCCTCTAGCTTCCCTTACTGTCGTTTTCACCAAAAAAAGGACACAGTAAGGAGGAGGAGGTCAGGGGACACGTACATGCAGGGAGAAGGCAGCCACAGCACACCACTGCAGTCCAGTGCAGTGCAGTCTTCAGCTATGTACCTCACTTGCTGGCAGGTATTTGGCAAGGAAGTACGACCAACAATTCACAGCACGAAAGCTTCAAATGCTGAAACAGAGCTACACAGCGTTGCAGCGGGAAGATTTACATTTCTTCATAGATGGCACTTGCTAAAATTTTATGAAGCCCACTACATAACAATATACAACACTCAGATGTATCAGCAACAATAGGTTTTTGACACGTGCTGCCAGAAGCACAGTTTATTGTAAGTTTGTCTTCAAATAAGATAGTTCTTCTACTGCTCTATAGAATACATGCAGACTATAAACCTTTAGCCACTCCCAACAGAGAACTGGATAATCCAACTCTTTTACAGACAATCTGAGAACACTTCTATATGACTGCAGTTTAAAAGTAGAAAGATTTTTCTTTCTGAGGCATTACACATTCCATTTACACTACACACAATATGGTAGCTGGATGAGATGGAGAAAAGTTTCCCTCTGATATTATGAGTTGTTCATGATGGGGATTTGCAGTAGATCTACCACGGCTGAAATGACAATTGTCTTCATTAGTCTCACAAAATACTTTAAAACTATTTTTGCTTCTTCACTTACATTTAAGGAAACCATTTAGTAGGTTTCCAATCTATAAAATATTTTTGTCTTCTCTAGTTCAGCTAAGACCCTAAAAACACACAAAAGGATACATGTCCTCATGTGTTTGGAGAAATGCAGATGCTTTAACTAAGACCCTGATTCTTCACATGTCAGGATGAAGACTGGCAGCAGCTTGCAGAATGGGACCTCTACAATAAATAGGCCCTCTATATCAGGAGCAACAAGTCACTGATGCATGAAAAATCAAGAGTGATTATCAGTAATTTCAACAGCCTGTAGTGTTGCTGCCTTATGAAACTAAGTTTCACCTGCTGTACACTACATATTTTAAAAAAGTACTGAAAAGGTCAACATTGTTACAATTACACACTTTTTAGGAGAACACACAGAGTGAGGACAGAGCTAAATGCAGAAGCTTTAAGGAATATTCTGCTGCTTACAAGCAAATCGGCAACTATTCTTGGACAAACAGATACTTACAGTGACAAAAGACACTGCAGAAGGATCTTGATATTGAACTAGCAATGTCTCTACTGGAAGCTGGATTTTTGGGCGACTTTTGATTCGCTTGTTCAGATGAACCAGCAGCTCCATGACCTGAGAAGATGAAAACAAGAAACTTGAAACAAGCCCCAATGCTCATCCACCTGCACTGCTTGGGGCAGAAGCTAGAAGAATAGAGATTGAAGCTGAGCCTGGTAAGAAAGTGGCAGGCGGGAAGGTAATTTTACTTTGCTTTTACTTCTCGCTATCTTATTGTCATTAATGGAAAGCAAATTAATCTTCATAGAATCATAGAATGGCTTGGGTTGGAAGGGACCTCAGAGATCATCTAGTTCCAACCCCCTGCCGTGGACAGGGCTGCCAGCCACCAGCTCACGAGATCAAACTGCCCAGGAACCCATCCAGCCTGGCCTTGAACACAGCCAGGGATGGGGCAGCCACAGCTCCTCTGGGCAGCCTGTGCCAGCGCCTCACCACTCTCTCAGGGAAGAATTTCTTCCTGATGGCCAACCTAAACCTCCCCTCTTTCAGTTTTAGCCCATTCCCCCTTGTCCTACCATTATCCACCCGTGTAAAAAGTCGGTCCCCCTCCTGCCTGTAAGCTCCTTTCAAGTATTGGAAGGCAGCAATGAGGTCTCCCCGGAGCCTTCTCTTTTCCAAGCTAAACAGTCCCAACTCCCCCAACCTTTCCTCACAGGAGAGGTGCTCCAGCCCTCTGATCATTTTGGTGGCCCTCCTCTGGACCCACTCCAACAACTCCACATCCCTTCTGTACTGGGGGCCCCAGGCCTGGACACAGCACTCCAGGTGAGGCCTTACAAGGGCAGAGCAGAGGGGGACGATCACCTCCCTCTCCCTGCTGGCCACCCCTCTCTTGATGCAGCCCAGGATGCCATTGGCCTTCCTGGCTGCAAGAGCGCACTGCCGGCTCATGGCCAGCTTTTCGTCAATCACAACGCCCAAGTCCTTCTCCGCAGGGCTGCTCTCAAGGAGTTCTTCTCCCAGTCTGTACACACACCTGGGATTGCCCCGACCCAAGTGCAACACCTTGCACTTGGCCTTGTTGAACCTCACCAGGTTCTCGTGGGCCCACTTTTCCAGCCTGTCCAGGTCCCTCTGGATGGCATCCCTTCCTTCAGGGGTATCCACTGCACCACTCAGCTTGGTGTCACCAGCAAACTTGCTGAGGGTGCACTCGATCCCACAGTCTAAGTCGTTGATAATCTTCCCCAAGCCATGACAATTTTGTCCATGATGGTAACTGGTGAGCGATTTCTCTGTCCTCACCTCCACCCACGAGTTGTTTCACCTTGTTTTCTTGCTGTCTTGCTGTGGAGAGGGAATGAGAGACTGGGTGGGCACTTGGGAGCCAGCCCAGGTCAATCACCTAATAAACAAATCGGGTGAATGCAGTCCTGAAGCACCAGGGGCAGGTTTGGGTGCCACAATATAAGAAGGAGACAAAGCTGTTAGAGAGCATCCAAAGGAATGGTCTGGAGAGCAAGAGGTGTGAAGAGAGGCTGAGGTCCCCTTGGTTTCCTCAGCCCAGAGCAGAGGAGGCTGAGGGGTGGGCTCATGGCGGCCTACAGCTCTCTCCCAGGGGAGCGGAGGGGCAGGCGCTGAGCTCTGCTCTCTGGGGGCAGCGACAGGGCCCGAGGGAACGGCATGGAGCTGTGTCAGGGGAGGGTCAGGCTCGGGGTTAGGAAAAGGTTCTGCACCAGAGGGTGGTGGGCATGGAACAGGCTCCCCAGGGCAGTGGGCACAGCCCTGAGCTGCCGGAGCTCAAGGAGCGTTTGGGCACTGCTCTCAGACACAGGGGTTGGGTGGTGCTGTGTGGAGCCAGGGGCTGGACTCCTTGTGGGTTCCTTCCAGCTTGAGCTGTTTTTCCCCTCCCCTCTCATCTCTGACAAATTATTTTGATGTCTATGTACGAAAACCAACAAATACAGTATTTTCTTGTTGTGTTTTGAATTTATCATGAAAACCAAATACTCAGAGTGAACTTCACTAATATGGCAAGAGCAGAAGAAGAATTTCCTTACCGGCAAAGAATTTGACTGATACCAGAAAGCACAAGGAAATGTTGTTAGTGCCTATGATATCATCATCATCTTGTATAGATAATAATCTATAGTTTAAGAATATAAAAGGGGAAGAGGAAATAAGGTTTATTTCTTCATTAATGCTGACATAAAAACTACAGTGTATCGTAAGAATGATGAGTGATCTTGAGAGACCTCTTAAAATTCAATTTCAAAGGAGCAGTATTCCTTCCTTCCTGAATCTCACAACCTTCCAGATAAACGGATAATATTTTCCGGTTTGTAAGTAGAAAAAATGGCACCTCTGTCCATGGCAGGGGAATTGGAACTAGATTACCAAGATCCCTTCAAATCCAAACCATTCTGTGATTCTATGAAAAATATACAAAAATATCCCAAGAAATTTCACTAGCTAGTTGAAAGCCTTTCTTCAGTTTCAAGAGCAAATGATAAGTGTGTACCCAAAAGAACCTTCTTTCAGAGTCTGAATATTTGTCCTTCATCACAGTGGGATGGTTTTACATCTATCAATCCACTTTCACATGATCATAGTCAGGACTGTGTTTCGAGCAGAGTTTTTTTTACAGTCTGTGCTCTAGTTATCTGCAGATTCTGAAACTTACTGTGAAAACCAGTGAAATTTATACCAAACAAAGAAGGGATTACAAGTTTATTTTAATTTTTCCGCTCCAAGTAGTTCATCCACACTCTTCTCAGAAATATTCTGGTCCAGTTCTGTCACCAGGCAGCTACTTCTGATGAAAAGCTGCAGGGACAAAGAATTTATCCTTTGCTTTACTTACCTATGTACAAGACAGACCCCTCCAGCAGCTGGGCTCTGACCAGTAGCTGCCCCTGGATCCCAGTCTCCCTAGCTGCTAGCACCTGGACACACAAAGCCCCAAGACTGCAGCCTTGCTCCAGCTGTTACAACAGACCCCAAGAGACCCCCATATCCTTCTGCCTCTCCAGCAGCTGAGACTCTCCTGATCCCTCAAGAGCCAGCTTCTCCCATATGCTCACGCTTAGACTCCAGCCTCTCCACCTGCTGGCACCCAGACGTGTTCCCTCTGTCACGAAAATAGAATCCCTCACCCAGGGAAAAGAGTTAGAAATGAAATTTAAGTAGACTGGATAGACTGTGCTGATCAAGCGCAGGACAAGGCCAGACAAGCATACCAATCAGCGAACTGTTTACATGTCACTGGATTTTTTTTTTTTTTTTAAATCTGCTCATCCCTCCATTTTCCCACAATTGCTCCTCCCCAAACTGCCAAGGTCCATCCCTTTCCCCACCTTTGGTTCCTCCACTAAACATTACATGGGAACTGGGGCTGTTCAGTCTGGAGAAGAGGAGGCTCAGGGGAGACCTCATTGCTCTCTACAGCTGCCTGACAGGAGGCTGCAGTGAGGTGGGTGTTGGCCTCTTCTCCCAGGTAACAGTGACAGGATGAGAGGTAACAGCCTCAAGCTGGACCGGGGAGGTTCTGGTTGGATGTTCGGAAGAACTTCTTCTCAGAGAGTGGTCAGGCACTGGGACAGGCTGCCCATGGAGGTGGTGGAGTCTCCTTCCCTGGAGGCATTCAAGAAACGCGTAGATGTGGCACTTACGGATGTGGTTTAGTGGGCATGGTGGTGTTAGGCTGACGGCTGGACCAGATGACCTCAGAGGCATCATGCAAAAATCAACAATTCTACGTTTCTACGGGAAAGTTGTGCAACCCCAGAACGTTCTTCCCCTGCATCCCATTGTGTCCGCTATCTCTAGGCAGCATCCCCTCAGTCCAAGCAGTGCTTTGATACTGGCTCATCTTGATGGGTTTCATGTCTGGATAGTGCAGTTGAGACTGCTCCTAGAGCAGCCATGAGAAGGTTCTTGACAGGATGGCCTTTCCTCTGAGTCCATAATTTGGGTTTCTGCCCACCATTGTGCCTCTGGGCTTGTGGACAGAGCTCTGCAAGTTGATGGGCCAATGGCTCCCATGATGGGTCTGACAGAAGCTGGGGCAAGGTGTTACATGGGTTCCTCCCTTTGCTAAAGCGCTCCTGTGCTGTTTTGTGGATGTGAAAATGAGTTTTTGTCATATAAACTAATGCAGGAGCTGAATTCTTTAGGTACATATTCAATCCTACCTCCAAAATGGTTTCGTCCTTATTCTTATCCCTGTAACTGGGCAAGGACCAAACCATTTTGCAGGTGGTACATAATGTGTATCTGAATGAACTTGATGATAAAGATGCCTTCTGAATTAGGGAAATTAATTCCTTCAGACAGACATCAAACTCCAACTCCAAAACAATTCGGTCCTTGCTCCGATTCCTGTTGTCATGCAAGTGAAACACATCCATGAGTATGTCTTCATGGTCTTCTGCACACAGAAGCAAACTTGCTCCACATGTGCTGTTAGCCAGGTGGATATACAGCAGCCCCCTCCTGGAAGCCGTGGCAATTGCCTCTGTAGGAGGCAGTCTCTGTCTCAGGCTAACTCTAGTTAGCTAATTTGAAGTGGGAATAAATACAGCCTCTACAACCGCAAAAAACACACATACGCAAAACCCGCCTGGATGCGTTCCTGTGCGATCTGCTCTAGGTGTTCCTGCTTCGGCAGGGGGATTGGACTAGATGATCTTTCGAGATCCCTTCCAATCTCTAACATTCTGTGATTCTGTGACCTTGCTAATGCAGGCGATGGTGATTTGATTTAAGCCCTGACAGTTGTAACAAACCCATTCTCCCTATCAGGCTCATGATAACATTTCCTCAAAGAATAAATTTCTCCACAAAGAACGCTGAAGAGCATTAAAGCACCACAGAAAGGCATTTCCTTCTCTCTGATGAGAACAATGTGCCATCATGGTAGACTGCACCCTTACCTTTTTGCGAACTCCCTCCTGTGTGCTGGACAGCTTGAGGAGAACAGGGGGTAGGAATTTGGAAATAATGTTCTGTAACTGTTCGTCTGTTTCCGCATGGCCAAGACGCAAGAACACACGTTCAAGTTGATCTGCAGTTTTAAGAAAATAAAGGAAAAAGAGATATCAGCTGAAACTTGAAATTGCAACAGCAGGATTTTCAAGAAAAAAAAAAAATCACTTAATGGGCTTGGGAGAGATGCCACACAATTCTTGAAGTAACGCTGTCTCAGCAACACTAAGCGCAGACCCACCTATTTAACACTAACTGAGCAAACCAGCACGATGGCTCCCAGTACTACCCTCCACAATTATGCACAGACCACTCCTATTAAAGACAGAAGCAACTAAGTTTTCCTTGATACTGTCTTATGCTTTGTTTCAAGTTAAAAAAAAAAAAAAAACAGTACGTGTCCAAAGGTGATATGAAAGGTTAGCATCTCTAAGTTGTTTCCTGTCCTTTCTTCTTTGACAGAAGAGGGACGCAGCTGTAGACCTGCAAACTTTTGGAAGTATGCTGTGGTCTGCACTCAGAACATGTAGTTCCACATCTCTACTAGATAATTACAGGGCAAAAAAGATTTAGCCAATTATTGTTATTCTTCTTGTTAAACTTCAGGTTCCGATCATGCACACGGACCCCATTGTTGCAGACACTGTGTAAACAGAACAAAACATTAACTGTGTACAGTGGGACCCAACACAGATAACAGCTAGTACCACAGATAAAAAAAAAAGTCTAGGCAAAGCTTGGGGCAAGTCACGCCATGGCAGCAGCCAATGGATTAACGGGCTGTGTACACAAAGGCACAAGGAACAAGCTAGAAAGCAAGAAGGTGCTTAAAAAGCTTGAGTCTACAGTTCGGGAGTAAATTTGATACCAACAGGAGAACTCATAGGACACCTTGACACAAGTTCACCTGTTCTGCCCATGGGTTTCTGTTAAGCCACATAGATCCAGAAAAACTTTATGAAGCTGTACAAATCTTGTTCAGCCAGCTACTGACTTAATACAATTTACTAATCTTTTTCTCCCCAAAAAGACAGCCTTATCATCAACAGGAATACAATCATAACTACGAAACGCAGGTACATTGCTGTAACTTAAAAACAAAGCTCCTATCATCACTCTGTGAAGCTGCTGGAGCTCTGTAGCACATTGATCCTCCTCTAGCAGCAGGTCTCCTCCCCAAAACAAGGAAGGAAAACAGCAACGGCAAAATTAGCTTCAACAAAAAGGTAAGAGTTGCATTTCCTAAACGATCCAGAGGGGAAAAAAAATGCAAGAAACATCTGTTTTCTCAGAGAGCTAGCAGAAGATCATTTCAAGGAAACAGATGAGACCAAAATCTCTTGTCAGTAGCCTAAGCAGAAGGGCTGAGAACCATCTGTCTTTGTACGAAGAATGGGTGAGTCCCTATTTTAAGCACCAGGACGCAGCTGCCCTAACAGCTACACCAGCAGCAAAGCCAAACCTGCAGGGCACAGCGGCGTTCCCAAGGGCAAGGCTGGGCTCTTGCACGCAGCACGAGGAGCATCTCATCTCCCCCCATCGTAGCCAGGTTCACAGACAGCGAGGAGATCTGGTGCTTCCAGGGACTACAGGCCTGAAGGCATCCTACAGGGAGGAGACTGTTCCCCCAAAGGCTAATGTGAAGTGATCTGTTACAAGCAGCGATTAGAGGGTGATAGAGAACTCTCCTTCGGTGGAGAAGGATCCCTGGGCATGCTGTGAATAACGACAGAGACAAAAAAGGAAGCAGGGCTACAGGGAAGAGGTGAATGCATACTGCTGGAGGCTCAGCAAACAAAGAGGATGCTCAAATGCAAATAGCTCCAGCCAGGAAATCTCCTACAATGTTGCTGCAGAACAGCTTTACTGTCCTGTTTCTTAATCTGTCCTGACCTTACAGCATCATCCCTCCTCTGCCAGCTGCGGATTGAACACCTCCAACATTTTGTTTTTTGCTGAGCAAATATGACAGACAGCTGGCAAGACAGAACAATATGAAATGTCACTGTCAGGGAAATTACTGGCCAAAAATCTGCAGCAAATACAACCCCAACTGAATTGCAGGTTGATCTCTTGTTTCAGATAGATTTCACAGAACATTTAGGTTGTCAGCTAGTCAACAACTTTAAGTTATTTCCTCTTTATTTATTTATTTTTTAAACCCCAACAACTTTCCTTTTCCTACCTTCCCTTTTGTGTCCTATTTCACTACCCTGAGTCACCTCCCCCTCCAGAGCCCCCAGGATGTCCCACAACCCAGACGGCACTCAGAGACTGCTCGGGACACCCCAGCCAGGTGAAGCAGCTCAAGCAGTTTGTGGAACCATCAGATCTTTCCCCTTGGGGCTGGAACCCCAGAACACCGCTGCAGATCTGCCATGTCACAGCAGCTGACCAAGAAACCACCCCAGCAACATGTTCCTTCACGTGGCAATAGGTCACACCCAACCACAAGGAAATACAAGAAAAAAAATCATCTCCCAAGCCACTGGTTACAGCCACAGGACTGTATGCACATTCCAAAAGGCAGAGTGCATCTCTGTAACAGCCCACAGAAGTGTGGCTCTGCACTGAATTGCAAGCACCTACTCCATTTCCAGCTTATAAGATATAAGCAGGAAACAGAATTGCAATAAGAGGGAAGAGGAGAATAAAGGAAAAACACAAACGAAAAAAAAACAGAGCTATCCCCTTGTTTATCCTGCCCATGAGATAAGTTTATCACAGAGTCACAGAATCGCAGGGGCTGGCACCTCTGGAGATCATCTCGCCCAGCCCCCTGCTACAGCAGGTTCTGCAGTCAGGTTTCCCTCCCTTAGAGGCAGGCAAGGCAGGGCTCTTCAGCAGTTTCAAGGAGAACAGTCACCTTGCTGCAGCTGAGAAACTAGCCAGGACTTTGTCAGCTCACAGGCAAGCCACGCTCCTGTGCTCCATGCAGGCCGTATCCATAGCAGCAGGACAGGGAAACAAAGATGTGCCTGGGAAACTGTGCCTGTAGAGCTACAAACCCTCATACGTACTGCATATCAGCCATTTCAGTCCCAGCTTTCACTCCACCAACGATTAAGACCACCCCTCATGCTGGCAGTGCTCAGAGAAGAAGCCCTGGAGAACGACGGCGCCAGTGCATGGTGCACGGGGAAGACAGCAGACCGGGTGTTCCTGTCTGCCCGCTGCAGACCAGCACGGGGCTGGCTCCTGCCCTGCTCCCTGCAGCACCACCCAGTCCTGCTCAGCAGAACCCTGTCCACCCCTCCTCACCCATTTCACACTCTTCACGCATTTTTCAGAACGAAGCGAAGACCTGTTCAGTTTCATAACTCCCACTGTAAACCTGCAAGGTCCTAACTTCAATGGGGAACCACTACCTTTCGTCACAGTAAAAATAATTAAAGCAAGAGGTCTAACTTGCTTTGCTACATACCACAGAAAATATGGCACAGTGCCACTTTGAGGAAGCCTCAGCAATTAAAACTAACTGCTACAGCAATCTTACCGCAAACTTGACAGTAACAGCTCTGAGTTTCGTACCACAGAGCTTTATGCATCTTGGTTGTTACCGCTGCTAACCCCAACTGCAGTCAAAAATGCAGTATGTCTGGTGACACGCTTCCTGTCATTTCTTCTTTCACAAGTTCATTAAAACAGTTAACAAAGACAACTTGCAGAATTGTTAGAAGCACTGGAAGAAATAGGTAATGGAGAGATGGCATCCAACAAAGCAGAACAATAACCCCACCTAAAAAGCTGGTGTTTAAGTGATCTGGGATTGTGCAAAGGCTTCTTCTTCCTAATGTCATGCTGAACCCCCTTCTCAAATTTAGGACGGTGATACTTCCTTGCTATTTGTTGCCACCTCTACCACCCTCTGTATTAGCTAATTATAACAGCTTATACAATTACTTGTATAGTTGATCAGCCGCAAGCCTGGTGAAGGTGCAGATGGGGAAGAACACTGTCAGAGACCAGGAACCAACTTTTGAAACAGTGCAGAGGATTTACAGAAAACATATATAGGTGAGAAAGTTGAAATGAAAGGGAGGAAGGAGGAAAGGAAGCAGGCGTCACTGGAAGCACAACTGGAAATCCCAGTGCCCAGACATACCAGGCCTTAAATAAATCACCCAAAGAACAAGCTTGCCCTTCAGCACCTCCAGGCCAAGGGAAAAGAGCAGGGCCCGCTCTCCTAGGTTCACCTGCTCCACCAGTGAGCTTCAGAAGGAACCACCCAGATAACATCAGTTCACTGCTGCCATTCAGCACATCTCTGACTTCATTTTTGGGATACTCTTGGGAGTTCCCCCTTACAAACAAACAGGACAGCTGGCAGCAGTTTCTTTAAAGACAGATGATCACTACGACACCCAGAATCTGCTTACAAGACTTGTGCCGACCACGGTCCCGGTCAAGCTTGCCCACTACATCAGCGAGCACAGTAAGAAATCATGTCTAGTTTACCACGAAGTCTTAGAAACATTATGTGTGCTGCAGCTATGACGATGACCTTTACTAAGGATTAAAATAAACAGCAAGAATGAGCTGCGCAACTGGAAGAATGAATACCAGATAGTTTTATTTTTAAAACACATACAATTAGGTCAATGCAAATTTTCTAACAGATTTTCAAGTACTGAGACATTATCACAACTTATTTCCTAGAGACATGGTAGTATTTCCATAAATCGTCCAATTTTTATGAGTGTTTTCTTGAAAAAAGCATGTCTACAAAAGAAGGAACACAAGGAGGATTCAGCAGCAGGCGCTGTATACGAAGAGGCCTTCCCTTTCACTGCGTGCAGGAGAACAAAGTGGCAGGAAAACACGACCAATCTTTGTCCAATCTGCATCTACGGACACGGTGCATTTGGATTTGAAATCCCCAAGTTACCATGGCAATGCAGTCACCTATTTGTGAGAAAACCTACATTTCACTTCTGGTTCTTTCCATTTAGAACTACAAGAAGGAATATCTGGTGCAGCGCTCAAGACCACGCCTCTTGCGGAAAGCAAACAAGTAGGTTCCAAAACGCAGACAATAGACAGTCTGCGAGTTTAACAGGAAAGAGGCGCTAATGGCAAGGCTCTGACCTGTGCTGTCACAAGCTTCCAAGCCATAACGTGGCTGTGTCACTTCTCAACCTTGTTACTTCAGGACAGATCCCACAGCCACTCCCCCAGTCTTCATTTGGGACAGCAAATCCCCGGCCTGCTCACAGGGACAACGCGCCCTGCTTCCGGTCCTGCTCTGTGGTAGTTTGCCAAAGGGAACAACAGAAAGGCACAGAAAGGATAAAGTAAATAAACAAACAGCTGCATGTTTTCCACCCTTTAACCAGGGCGTTTCCCTACCTATTTCCTTTCATCTTTTTTTTTTTGTTCCAGTTAAAAATCACAGACACAAAACCTTTGGATGCTCGGTCTTGCTAAGGTTACTGATTATGTGTCTTTATCAAAGGAATCACCTCTCCTTTCTGCTGAGCTCAGTTCCATTTCATGCGCCCAGGCCCTCCTTCCTGTCCTTACACAGGATAAAGAATTTGCTCCCTCCGGCATCTGTAGGTATGATGTGCGGCCATTCTGCACGGACCTCTCGGCAATGTGTGCTGGTGTAGTCGAGGATCAGACATAAAAGGCACCCTTCTTTTTACAAAGAGAGATTTAAGGAGCATGTCAAGCTATTTATACTTCATAATTTAACTAGCCTAAGAACCCGAAAGAGAGTCTTGAGCCCTCTGCAAAACAAAGCAGAGTAGAAAAGCAATGTTCTGTGCATAAAGCTGAAACTTATCTTCACCTTCCTTAGAGAACGAAGTCTGTTTGACATATTAGCGGGACCGCCACATTAAAGCACTTCTTGAAGTATGGTTCAGTACAGCAAACAGAAATCTGCTTGAGCACCGTAGAACCATCGTGTTGCACTGGTGTTCCCAAAAGGCCCCACAGCCAATAACAACTACCGGACACCAGAGCGTCCCTGCCTGGGCAGCGCACAGTTTTAGGGACAAACACCTGCTTCGGCAAAAGCTCGAACGCTTCTCAGTCCCCCCAGAGCTGGGCAACCATTCCTGCGCTATTCCGCATGCGGAGGAAGGGATCCAGTGAGCAAATCAAACTGGTTCTCATTTGCTGTGCCGCTATGAGAAGTCAAATATTGTTCAAACAGTATTAGACTCCAGGAGAAAATATACCCAGGATGATTATAGTAGCAAACAGTGAGTCAGGATTTGCTGGTGCTATTCCTGGCTCTACCAGTAACCCGTTCTGTGCCCACAGGCAAAGCACTTAAGGGAGCGTTCGTTCGTAGAACCGGGCTAATCGCCACGCTGCTTTAAAAGCTCTGACTGGAAAAGGTTGCGAAGGCCTGGAGGAGGAGGAATATTTTCTTTTGTCCATCCTGTTCTTCCATATGATAGAAAATATTTTATAAAAGCTTGAATAGCATCCCAGATTCCAAATATTTGCAACACGCCAGGTTTAGGCCTCTCATTCAACCAGCTGACTGTTCTTACTCAAGGTTAACCGTTCCATCTGAACTCGTGAAGCTTCAGGACCCCGTTCATGATTCTGCACTGTTTTTTGACCTGCCCTACCTTCATTCTTATGCTGCTTTGACATACACTGTCCTCTCAGGTGGTAAGTACCCTCACACACAGTCCAAGCAAATAGCAAGAGTTTTTGCCTCTGACTGGTGCTATAGGTCAAAGTTCCCTAGAGCCACGTATATGTAAAGCAAGGAAAATTGATTTTTGCATCTAAAACTTGTAATAATTACGCCTGCTATTTTGGGACTTACCATCATCCTAAAAAGGAACAGATTTCTTTTCACGTATGCTGAAATCTGACTATTTAAATGCATCAAAAGGCAGTAGGCCCACATGGAGGTTGTTCAGTTTCCCACTCCTCCTCTACCTTAAGAAGAAAAGCTAATGGAGAAAAAGAGGAATTAAAGACTACGGCGACAGATGGGGTACTAGGGAAAGACAAATAAACCAATGAAAACAACACTTTCCTTCTGCACTGGGGCAACAAAAGATTTCTAACCACTCAATAAGAATTGCTCCATTCCAGAGGGTGCAGCAGACCGGCAACCTGACCGATGCCATGTAATTTTTGACAGGAGTATCACCCTTTCAGAGCGATTTAACACAAACGGCTGTTTAACAACCGATCCCTGGCTGAGGACTAGTTTTTTTGCAGGGTCAGCTTCAGAGGCTGGGAAGCCAGCTTCTGCACAACTGCAAACCACGGAGCTGCAAGCAAGAGATCATGCACGGAACGGTCTCACTGAGCGGCATCCCGTTGGCGGTGTAAAAGCCACAGAAGAATCTCTGGACGACAGCAGCAGCGAGCTCCGCCACTGCCATGATGACAGTTTAGCCCAGTTGTCAATGGAATAAATAGCTTGGCATTTGTGCCCTCTGATTCAAGGAGCAGTGTAACCCGAGGATCCCCGCTCCACCACAAGACCCCAGCTCTCTGGTTACATAAAGGACATCCCCACCGCCGCCACGCTCCTCTCAGCCTAGCTCCAGTAACGTCGAACAAAGAGCAGAACAAAGGCATCACCTCCACAGACCACACAGAGAAGAACAACACGAAGAAACAAGGTACACACCGCGCAGAAACGCCCCGCGCCCAAAATCCAATAGCATAAATATCCTGAAAGCGTTTCTTCTGCCCTTCGTCTCTGGCGGCTGCCAAACGTGCTATTTGAGAACAACCACAGGCCTTCGCACCCAGCTGAGTCATACATTATCTATTTATTAATTCTAATAAGAAAGAGCTCTACTATACGACAGGAAAACCAGGGGAAGAAAAACAGCTTTTATTGAAGTTACCAAAGACGGCCGCACCGCGTACCGCACCAGGGCCAGCACCCGCTCCCAAGGTGCGGAGCACAGATCGAGCTCCCCCCAGTCCCTCGACGAACGCCTGGGAGCCCCCCGGCCTCCGGCCACTCACCCCGAGCCGCGGGGGGCTGCGGCT
>VXAV01011911.1:1120-11613 GCA_013399715.1 Alectura lathami
TAAGGGAGTGAAGCATCTCCCTTATGAGGAAAGGCTGAGGGAGCTGGGTCTCTTCAGCTTTGAGAAGAGAAGACTGAGGGGTGACCTAATTAATGTTTATAAATCTGTAAAGGGTGGGTGTCAGGAGGATGGAGCCAGGCTCTTCGCTGTGACGTCCAGTGACAGGACAAGGGGCAATGGGTGCAAGCTGGAACATAGGAGGTTCCACTTAAATATGAGGAGAAATGTCTTCACAGTGTGGATGACAGAGCACTGGAACAGGCTGCCCAGAGAGGTTGTGGAGTCTCCTTCTCTGGAGACATTCAAAACTTGCCTGGATGCGTTCCTGTGCAATCTGATCTAGGTGTTCCTGCTTTGGCAGAGGGATTGGACTAGATGATCTTTTGAGGTCCCTTCCAATCTCTAACATTCTGTGATTCTGTGAAGATGATGTTGCTTCAAACAACCACACTCTTTCAAAGAAGATAGTGATATTCTTCTTTTATAATACAATCCTAGGTAAAATATCACACAGAAACTAGGAATAAGAAGAAGATTAGCAGGCTTAAAAAAACCCCAAACCATTCCCAACAGAATCTTTTATACTCTCGTTTTAGCACCGCACTTGGTTTCAAAGGCAATTCCGGAGCTTGGAACAAACTGGGTACTTCTTTCCTAGAGCCAAACGCAACACATAAAATGTAAACCAAATTTGTTGCCCCAAAGTGTCTTCAAGATCATTTCTTCCAACTTTTACGGCTGGTGAGATGGGGCATCAGCCTCAAAGCGCTGTGCTGCTGTGATAAAGGAGTGGCCTAGACAACTCAATGCTTCTGCACCAGCAGGGACAGAGTTTCAATGTGCAGTTACTCATGTTATTTTGGGCAGTCCCAGAAGGGGTTTAAATACTAAGTTGATCTGAAATTCACCAAGGAAAGCAAACTCGACAAGTCACTGCCAAGAGCCATAGCAGGCTCCCTCCCAGACAAAAGCTCAGCTTCAGATGCCTTGTTGTTATGGACTTGGGTTTTACAAAGCTCTAACAAGAGAGCTGCACTATGGAAAAGATGCACAGCCCTTCAAAAAAGAGGTGGTCAAGGAAAGCCAAAATTAGATTATAGCTTGGCATTCCCAGACTTAAACTCATTGCCCTTTCCCTGTGGCTGATCAGAGAAGAAAGGTTTGAGATGGCTAATTGAAAACAGTCAAGGTAGTAGACAGATAACCATTTTAAAAGGGAATAATCATTTAAATTAAACCATTGGGCCAAAAAACACTGGGTGAAGTGTGAGGCACCATTTTCCAAAGCTCCTTCTTTCAGTTATCCTCTGGGAAACATCATGATAACAGGATATATAGCATGATGCTATCGAAGGCTTTCATATAGCAAAACTTTAGGCAACAGAAGTCCTCCAGTGCAATTTGCATCCCAGCTCAACCAAAAAAAGCACTGTAATAACCTTCCATTTTTTTCTTCTGCTGTAATCACATTCTGCTTTTCACTAGCACTTCAAAGCAATTCACTTTGTTACTCTGACCTACAGCTCAACAGGATTTAGCTTTCCAAAGCATAATAGAGTAATAGAGGGGGATCTTAATTGTTCTTTTTTTTTTTTCCCCATTTTCCAAACAAACAAGCAAAAAAAAAAAAAAAACCTCAAATCCATTAAACAAAGAAAAATTTCTCTTAGACCTCAGAAGCTCCTGTTGCTGGAATTGCAGAGAATTAAAATCAACAAAGAACGCAGTCCAGTACATCTCAAACTTTACCTAAAGACCTCATTCTATTGCAGCTGCTGCTATGGTGAGGGAACTCGAGATGAGCAAAAGGCCAGGAGGATCCAGCTCTGTTCTCAGCATTGCTAAGAACTATCTAAAAGTTTGCAGCAATCAATGACAGCTGCTTTTCAAACCATCCACTCACTTTGGCTCTCTCTGGAGATACCTGATTCTGACCTAGAAAGGCACTAACAATACATGTCACAAATGGTGAGGTTTACCATATCTCTGGACTTGTTAGCTTAGTTTTTTGAAGGGAAGCGCAAACCTCTGCTTCATCACAAAGAACACGTAGAGGTCAAGGTTATACAATGGATCATGGGCAAAGCTCAGTCTAGAAAAGCTCTTGGTCCAAGATCTCAGGTAGTGCAAAACCACTGCAGGCACTGAGATCAGTACATTATTCAGTTTTCAAGCTTGAAGCATGGCGCTAGCCAGCCCTACTCAGGGACAGATTCTCTTGTCCCTGCAGCGTAACCTAGATCCCCTGCCCTCAGAACACTTGAAGGATCTGCCCTCGGACTGCTGCAGTTGAAGGATGTGACCTCACCACGTGCAGTCCAGCATCAGGTACACCACTGTACAGAAGTGTTTAAACCCACCTCTGGTGGCACTGGGCAGCAAATTTCAGCTCCTAGACAGAAACTAGCAATTAAGATGGCTGTTCCCATTCCAGTATGGAGAAATGAACTCCACTGCTGACCTACTGGAAGGCTGACCTTTCTCTGGGAAGAACAGAGTAGTTTAGCTGAGGCCAGCGGTAAGAGTTACTGCTCAGCCAGGTGCCTGCTGGAAATGGCATAAAGCATGCATGTCTGCGTGACATCCCAATCACCACCTTTATGAACATTTCCTATTTATTAGCAGCAGCTGCTCTACATTCACTCAAGCTTTATGCCAGCTGCCAATTCACGGGCTAGCACAAATTTGAGATATATTACAACTTCAACTAGAAACGAAAAAGATGAGAAAAAAGCACAGCACATACCAACAAGGCAAGTTCATTGCTGACAAGTAAGAGGGCAAGTGAATGGCTGCAACTACCAACAACTATAGAAGATTACGTGAGTTCAGCCCCTGAAGAAAAGGGAGAAAAAGGTATCAATCATGGAGAAGAAAACAATGGTACCAGGGAAAGCAAGGTTATTTCTCTCCTGGTGTTAAACTGCAGCACCCTGTTGTCTGCTCCGAGACATTCAAACTGTTCCAACTGATCTGCTGCCTTCCCTCGGTGCATTTGCCTGAGCTCTGCAGTGCCACTTGTACCTTTATCTTTATATACAGCTCTTGGACCTCAACAGAAAAGGCTCAGAATACCAGTCACCAATTATACTGCAGGCAAAGGCACGTGGAACACAACATGCATGGAAGCATGTGGCATTCAAAAGACAAATGACTCCGAAAATTGTGATACAGGTTAACACCTTCCCCTGTTTAACTACTCACAAAGCGTCCTGTAATTCACAGTCACCTCCAGGTGCTCACCATTCATTCACGAGTACTATTTTCACCAAGCAGGAGGCTGACCATGACAGGAAAGTTGCCTCACAGTCAAGCCACTATTTAAAATCCAGTAACAAATTTGATTGCTTTAAAAGGCGTATTGATAGAGATGGAAATCTGAAAAAAACTAAATTTATGGCTGAGCACTCACAACACATGTAATGTCAAAACATATTGTTTACCTGAAGACGATGTAAAGCAAGTTCAGATTTGGGTATAGTGCACTGTTGCTGCAGAAGTCTGCTTCCTGCTGTTTCAACAGACAAACAACCAAAAACAAAGAGATCAAGTTTCCAGGATGAGCAGTCTTTTCCTCTGTCTGGACTTCCTCCATGTTCTGTAAAGTGCCACATAATACCCGTACGTTATGCCTTCAGAGAAGAGGCTCGTAGGGCAGCATAGTAAGGAGACATAGCTAGGCCCCACATTCCTTAACTGAAAGGAATGCTCCATGGAGGAGACCACTCAAACAACAGACGTTAGAATCTCACGGAGCTTAAAACAGAAGGGACTGATACAATCATGTCTCCATTCTGTCTGCTTATCCAACATTAAATACGCATCACACAAATCAGCATTCAGTGAGCCTGCTCCAAAAGGATGTTGGTACTTCATTCCAGTACATCAGTCAGGGACATTCTGTAGTATGAACGGCTCATATTTCCCCTTGGATTTATAGCTTTCTCAGACAACCTTTATTGGCAGAAAAAGGTCACAATTCTTTTGAGGAAGGCATGGTGCTAATGTGTCACAACCACTGAAAAGATTGAAAAAATACCCATGGACATCTTTTCTTACCATAATGCACAAGTGTAAGCCTTCCTCTTCAGCAAAGAGCTGAAGCTATTGGATTAACCAATACCTTAATTCTGCAGCTGGATTTATCAGTAAGCCCATGGATATAAGAATACTCTGCCAAAGGTTAAACGGAACCCAAGAAAAAAAACTTAGTGCCAACACATCTTTCTCCACTAGCAAATCAAATATGCTATTTAACAGCACTCTGCCACTTCCAGAAATAACAGCACGGGTGGGAACTTAGTCAGACTGCTGCAGAACGTTGTCATATTACTCTGATTCTTTAAGTAACCTAATTTTTCTGAGCAGAACGCCTTGCTCTTTACAGCTGTCTGTCAACATGTCAAGAACTGAGAGTACTCTGCAACACAGAGCCACTTACTGTGCTACCATGAAGTGCAGACATGCAGCCAACTCTGGATCATTGGAGTACACAGCTTTTGAAGGCAATGTTTTGAGAAACAAGAAACAGTTTTCAGATCCTGAACATGAGACTATCTTACACCAGTGATGGCCCAGTACTGCAGTAATTTTGCTCATTTCTGGCACATTACTAGGGAGACATCAAAAAATAGAAGCACTTGCAATCGCTAGACACTGCTGAAATTCTTGGCATGAATAAGTCACTGATTTTTTGATGAAAGACATTTTAAAAAGAGTAGACTCAAAATTTCCAGGAGCTTTCAGTTACTTTCCATAAAGCTTCCTTTTTTCAGACACTAAAACATGGCCTTCCTTACTTTTCAGACAATGTACCTTACACACAAGGAACATGATGTAGCCTGCTGTAATACATTAAGGAATATAACAGAAGAAAGTTGTGGTAATCTTTAGCTTATACCACCTCACTACTGTCACTTAGTCAGCTTGTAGGGTGAGTAAAAATAGCTTTCATACAAGTCTAACAAAACACAGGCTAATTAGCCACAACCACTTTTTCTTGAGGTCAAGACAAGAATCCCTTGGGATAATTTTAGCCCACATTTATAAACTCTTTTTTTTTTTTTTTAAACTCAGAACATACCATATCACACCTTCAATTTTCTTCAAACTAAAGTGACAGGGATAATGAAACAAGCTATTTAGATAGGAGGACACAACATATTTGAAAATAACACTTCTGTCTCAGCATTCTGTACTCAAACACCAAGACTGCAGGAACTTTACAAAGTTAGTCAATATTTTCTATTCTTCTCTCTGCACTTTCCTCTCACTTTTTACCTGATTTGTGCAGCTGGCAATATTTCGTGGATCAACAGCCACAGTGTTGTCAGCTCATTACTTGCATACCCCAGAATTTTTACGAGACCTCAAGTACAGCTGGTGGTCAGGCACTGTTTCTGAGGACGTTTCGTTCCTTCAGAACTCCTTTTAGTTCACTTTCCAAAAACCTCAGGGTCTCCTAGTCCTGCAACAGTCTCTCTGCAGACTCCTCACAACTCGGGTCCAGGAGGCACAGGATTGCTGATGCCTTCAGTAGCCTGCCAGTCAGGTGTTATCAGAATCTTGGCCTGGATTCACAGCTGAGGTTTACTGAAGCTGAGATGTCTTCACTATGTCACCACCTCCCTCTGCTTAGAGAGAAAATATCCACCTACCTCTTGAAGCAACCTACCAGCAAAAGCCCTATCAGTTTAAATAGGACTTCTGCTCCTAACTTTCCCAGACCCTTTGAGAAAATTGTCTTCAGCACCAGTAATTACTTTCAATGCAATTATGCTCAGAAAACAGGAATCCCTTGCGGTAGTCCCAAGCAAGACATTCTGTACTCTCCTCACGTGTATTCAGCTTCTCATCCCCACCCTTCGCTGAAGCGTTATGGTTAAGGGCCCATTACCGTTACACTCCATGCCCGGAAAGTCACTCTGTACAGGTCTGACGGCAAGTGGAAGACTTACAATTCCAAAGGACAGACAAAAGAGTAGGATTTAACAGAGCAGAGCACACAAGCATAAATAATTGCTGCCATTCTGTAACTAGTCTGGTTTGCCCTCAGCCCTCAAAACAGAGGAAAGCTGGGACAAATTAATAAGATCAAAACACCCCTCTCCTCCTTTCAAAATTTAATACAGAATATGTTCTCTCAATGCATCCTTCCAAATCAAAAAATACTTAAAATCACACCCAGAAAATACAGCAAATGCACCTGACAGCTCTTTCACTGAGTACTTCTGGTGGATACTGGAAGTCAAAGAAAGTCTGGCTGGGGTACAGCACTCGCTCAGATGCTTTGAATCATCCCGTGCAAGTCTCCATTCTTTTCTCTCTCCTGTGCCTGGACAGGCACCTCAGTTAGGTGACATGAATACATCCTTCCCACTTCACCTCTCACTCCAATTCCTTCCAACTGTGCAGCTACCCTGACTAACCCCCATGCCTATGGTGAAAGTAAACAGCACCACCTGCCCCAGTTAGTCAGGAGGAATCTCTCTACAAGGTTCCCAGCCTGGTAACAAGTTAGAGACATTTCATGTAGTTTGTCACGAAGCTTGTGAAGGACTACGCTTCCGCACTGGAGGAATTAATAGCTCCAGGCTTTTAAAGACTGATACATTTCCACAAGGCATCAATAAATCTGTAGCTATCGTACCAGAGGTGATGATTAGCACTGTGCACATTAAACAAAGAGGCAGTGACATTTGATTTGCATACTTCTGACATGCACCATTCCACCACTTTCACAACATCATATCTACAGGGCTCATCATCTTTTGATTAAAATTAGCACATTTCACTGATGACCTTTAAAGGAATGCTTGCTTCCAGGCTCTTAAATCTACTACACTTTGTCAGCAAAACAACGGTCATTCCTAAGATGTCTCCCAAAAGCTACAGAATCTTCCAGACCACAAAGTTTCCACTGATGTAAGCAATGCAGAGAAGCAGAACCGGCAGAATCAGCTCACTCGCTGCATTCAGCAACAGGGGACACATCCTGCCCATTCGCACCCTCGCCAGAAGGTTGCTCTAGTTGGAGGGAATTGCCACATTGCAATTCAACAGACATGAAGTTCATTAGCTGGGTAGCAGCCAAGTAAATAAGCAAATGAAGACATATGTCAGTTATTATTACCTTTGCTCCACAGGCAATGAAAATGACCTTTGTTGAAAGGCTGGTTCAGAATCAAGAGGCAAAACTTCAGGTTTCCTGTAAGATAAATGTAGACTCTTATTAGCAAGAATATTGATTTTCTTTTTCCCCCTTATTTTCTTTCTTTGTTGTTTGTTTGTTTTTTGCCATATTTCATTTTATTACAGCTACCTCGGGGCAATTCCACTCATTTCCTTGTTTCTTAGGTTTCATCCTTTTCAGATTCAGAAGCTGCCAGAATTTCATTAGACACCTTTTACTGTGCAGAGTTTTGCTGAAAAAAGTTTTCTTTATAAGAGACCGCTATCCACTGAAGGCCAACCTCAGCCGGACCTCTCCCCTCCCCCATCCACACAACTCTCCCATTTAATATCCTGCTTGTTGGTGACACCTGGATGCAGCATTTACTGATATTACCTTTGCAGTGCCCTCTGATAACAGGGGGGGCTGTGGCTATCTCAGAATGAAGTTGTCTCTTATCTCGGTTCAATAATCCACCCATCTGCTGGATGCAGAACTCTTACTGACATCAGTGGCTTATGTAACTACGTTTTCCTATCCTCTAGAAGCTCTAATCATGGTACACCCGCTGTGGTAGATGCTTTACAAATGCACAACTAAAGGTCATGACCAAGGAGCTTAAAATCAAAGTTAGTAAAAGCAAAAAGAAACTTCAGCCTGTGTTACCTAGGTGATACCACAGACTAAAATTCTCACTGGATTTCCCAGCAACCTGAAATGCAGTAGTCTGATCAGGCTCCTAAAGCATCCTGCACAACAAGATGTTCACCGTGAGGAATGAAAGTAATTCTACAAATACAGAAGCCTTAAAATAAAAGGATTTAAGGCACTGAACACCTTGGCTTCAAAGGTGTCATGGTTGAAAACAGAGTTAAGAAAAAAATGGAGTATTCCATAGCATATACATCACGGCACCATGCTCTCTGGGAAAAAGCCGCAGTCAGCGGAGCTGCGCCGGGCTGGCGTGGGGCCGCACGGCGCAGGCAGGCACGGGCAGCTCCTGGCGCCCAGGGTCCTGTCTCTCCAGGATCAGGCTGGCACGGGGGGGCGGGTCCTCACGATGCGGTCGGGTCTGGCTTGGGGCGGTCGCGCTGGCGTATTGGTGAGAGCTTGCCTTTTGCTGTAAGTCAATTGTTGTACTCCAAATCCTTTACAAACAAAGTTTTTCTACCTTTAGTAAAGTTAGTTATACTTATTCTCGAGTTCTACCTTTTATTTTCCTCTCACGTTCCCTCTTCTACCCCTGCTGATAACTGGCCGCCGGCAGCCTCGAGCTTGCTCTCCAGAGGGAGAGGGGAAAACTAGCTACTGTTGTTTAACCCACAATAAAAGGGTAAATACATCCCCTGACTTATTACAGTTGCTTGCACTGGGATTTGCATTACATCACTTCCTAATTATCCTGCCTATCATACAGGGATACTAGCTTCCCCTGGAGCTTGATACCCTCAATGCCATCAGGTTAATGAAGCAGTATCTGGTCATGTGAAGCTACTGTAACTGAAAAAATAAAGCCTCTAACACTAGAAGGTCTTCTGGGCTTTTAAGCAGAAGGCAGAAAGGCTACAGGTGAAGTCACGACTTAAGCCATAGGACATCACCAGGGCAAAAAAAGGTGTTGAATAGCCTGAAGGTGCAGAAACATCTTTGGGTGAGGGGCGGGGAAGGGACAGCATTTAAAATCACCAATGGCAGCATGACGTCAAGACCAGGAAAATGGAGCACCACTGTTTTGTGCCTTGCCTTTTGAGTGATTCTGGGCTTCTTCAGTGACCTGTTCTATGCCTCAGTCCCCTTACCTGTAAAACACAAGTAACAACATTGCTCTCCAGCAATGTAGGGAAGCACTACTGAAGGCTCAGATGCCAGAGGTGCATCAGGCCCAGCACTGCCAGCCAGCGAAGGGAAGGGATTGTCCAGCTCTGCTCTCTGCTGGTGCAGCCTCGCCTCGAGCACTGGATGCAGGTTTGGGCGACACAATATAAGAAGGACATAAAGCTATTAGAGAGCATCCAAAGCAGGGCTACAAAGATGGAGAACGGCTCATAGGGCGAAACATGAGGAGCGGCTGAGGTCTCTCGGTTTGTTGGGCCCAGAGCAGAGGAGGCTGAGGGGAGGCCTCATGGCGGCCTACAGCTTCCTCACATGGGAGCGGAGGGGCAGGTGCTGATCTCCGCGCTCTGGGGACAGCGACAGGACCTGAGGGAACTGCATGGAGCTGTGTCAGGGGAGGGTCAGAATGGGGGTTAGGAAAAGGCTCTGCACCAGAGAGTAGTGGGCATGGAACAGGCTCCCCAGGGGAGTAGGTCCTGAGCAGCCAGAGCTCAAGGAGCATTTGGAAACTGCTCTCAGACACAGGGGTTGGATTTGGGGTGGTCCTGTGTAAAGCCAGGAGTTGGACTCAATGACCCTGGTGGGTGTCTTCCAGCTCAGCATATTCTGTGATTCCATGACAATTTTTACTCCTGCAAAAAATCTACATGTTTACCACAGATATCTTCTGTGTAGTCCTTTTAAATACCTTCCCTCAAGTCCTACATTTGCCTCTTTGTTGATATGTTCCACTCTCCTAGTTAATTCATGCATAGGTGGGGAAATAAATTTATTTTCAACAGAATGGATAGGTCAGAGAACCAAGTACACAAAAGAGGGAGAGAAAACCTTTTTTCATTCTTACTCCAAACAGTTTTGTTTTGCCCTTGAACTTAATGAGAAAGGTACAAAACAATACATTCAAACTAAGTGCCAATTTCCAGCTGCCTCACAAAACGGGACCTCAGCAGCAGATCTCCTAATGATGGCTAAGTGAGAAAGGCTGCCATCTCCTCCTATTCGACTTAATCATCTAGTGGTGCCCTCCACCGAAAACAGCCAGCAAACATAACAAGTTCTTATGCTGACACGATGATGCTAATAGACATGGGTGCTAGAAACATCTTTCTGCTGGTGAATCACAGAAGGCATTTCTGTGTCTGTTTTAAACTCCTAAGCCATATCAGCAGAAGGAAACACAGAAGATTTCAGCTTTTCTTGCACATTAGGAGGACCCTTACTATATATTAAGATACGTTTTTCATGTCAGAGCCCTGCATGTAGGTGTTCACACAGACTTCAGAGGCTGGTTTTCCAAGATGATACTTTCTAGAGCTCCCAGTGAGGCCTGTAAGGGCTACTCATTCTTTTTTGTTCTGTTATTGCAAAGAAGCAAAGAGGTAGATGCCCTCAGCACAAACAACTACAAAGGTTTTTTTGCTTCCTTCTTTTTTTTTTTTTTTTAAACAAAGTCATGGGTTGCAGAAGGGGAGAAATGTAAATTATTGTT
>VXAV01011913.1:0-14910 GCA_013399715.1 Alectura lathami
GCTGCAGGGCCGCTTCTCTCCCATTTCTCACTGCTCTCTCCTGCATAGCAGTTCCCCTCCTTAAATCCACTCTCCCAGAAGCACCCCAGCGATGCTCATGGCTCAGCTCCAGCCACCAGCAGGTCCCTGCTGGAGCAGCTGCAGCTGGCTCTGCTCTGAGGTGGGGCAGCTGCTGGTCCCTGCTCACAGCGACCACCCTGCAGCCCCTCTGCTACCCAGACCCTGCCGTGTAAGGCCAGTACAGCTGGTGTAGGTTATGCCCCGCAGATTTTTTCCAGACGTTTGAGTGTACTAGCTCTTTCAGAGAGAGCTTATTGCTGAAACACAGTGAAAAGAGAGCTTCCTTGTATAGCAAAATTGTTTCAAAATTCGAGATACCCATGTGTGAGAAATAACAGATGATCCTGAAAGGTTTAAAGGCCAGGATTTGTTGGTGAGCAACCAACAGATCATACTGCTCAAAAGAGCTAACAGGAGACAGGCTTCAACATGGTTTTGCACACGAAGTTTGTCACCCTGATGATGACATGTAATGATGCTTTGCCCATGCACTGATGGTACCAGTTCAATACCGTTCCAACATCTTTGCTGAACTCTTTGGTTTGCAAAGGAGGTGGGAGAGATAACATGTGTGAACAGGAGGCTCCAGCTCAGCACTGGAGAGGATACAGACAATGTGTTATCAGTCACTTTGCAGTCCCATGTGCCAGTCTGTGAGAACCAGACAAGGATCAAAGTAGTGGCAGTTCAACAGCCTGTATCCACTTCCCAATATTTTTCATCTCCTCCACTGTTACATAATGCAGCTTATAAACTATAAGGCAGTTTTCCCAACCCTTCAGTCCAGTTACGATTAGTCACTCCCCACTTTGTTTTTCCCTTACCCGTGATGAATAGCACAACATGTTCCACACTAGCCTCCTGATATGATTAAAACTGGACACAATGTGTTTGCTGTAGATCACCGACCTTAACATTATTTGAACAAACCTCTTCTGAGCTAGAAAGTGAATGGCATTGATCAGGTGTCATCAATACCTCAGATACTGAGAAAACAACTTGAAACAATTAATTAGGAGTCCTTTTAGCATACAGTTTGTGCTTGTTTTCATCATTTGGTGTCAAAGGAACAGTGACTGTTGCGCATGCGTAAGAAAAAGCCCCGGCTTTTTGCTTGGTGCTGGATTTACTGCTAATGTGTAGTTTGAGGATGACATCTGGAGGCTGCAGGCCTTTTTTCCTGCTTCCCTGGCTGTTGCTTCTTCAGAAGGAAACAGTAGTAGAACCCGGTTGTTGTTTTCTGGCTCATTTTTTCCTCAATATACTCTTCCATGAACGCAATGATACTGGTAATGGAAGAGAAAATTATCTACAAAAAGGAAAAGGAAAGAAAGAAAACCTACGAATCACTCAGATGTACCATATGTCCTTATATATTCCATAAACAAGGTCCAAATTTGCATGAGTCTCAAAGCTGAGACAAGACAAGTGAATATTTTAGCAGAAATGTGCAACTAAATTTTCTGGAAAAAACAGTGGGTGCGTTTCCTTTGGAAGACAGTAAGAATTTAATAAAGACTTCAGACACAAATAGATGGATTACTTGCATCGTGCAAGGATAAAAGCTAAATCTCCTGCAGAACATAAGTAGACTTTGCAACAGATTAGCCAGGAGATGAATCTCAGACAGAGCTGACAAACTGGGGAAGTATCTTACCTTTCTCGAATATTTTATGTGACTTGTTTTCCCTGTTCAGTTCTGGTTTGCTGTCAGTGTGAACAAACCAGAGTTGATGCAAAGGAACTGCTAACAAAGTACATGGACACCAACACAAACACATAGCTTCAGAGGAGTTACGTACACTTCCTGGCTCAAGAGCCCAAGCATGTTAGTCTTATGGAAGCAAGCCTAAAGAAAAGAGAGAGGTTGTCATGAACCGAGGAAGTGTCAGTAGGAAAGCTGACAGGCTGTGAAGAGTCACAGTGAGAGCAGGCTGCAAGCACAGCATGCATGTTCTTCCAGTAGAGAGGTAGGAATAGCTTGTGCCATAAGGTGAGATGTGTTTAACCTGGGGATGTAGACACTGCTGGGGCACTCGTCCAGCCATACACTGATCACATAAAGAACCTTCTAGCACTGATCACTGCAATAAGATCTCATGTCTGAAAAGCATATTATAGCAACAAGTTTATTAATTAAATAGTCCACTGAAGATGGACCCAGCCGAGGCACGAGGAACAAGGTGGTATGAGGTTCATATGAACAAGCACTGTATGATATTCCTTCTGTAAGTGATTTGCCTTGATCACTGCTTACAAAGATATCAAAGATCACGCAGTGAATCACAGAACTGCAGAATGGCCTAGGTTGGAAGGGACCTTAAAGCCCACCCTGTCCCAGCCCCCTGCCGTGGGCTGGTTGCCACCCACTGGATCAGGCTGCCCAGGGCTGATCCGGCCTGGCCCTGAATGGTGCTTGGGCCGGAGGGCATTTTGCCACTGGCTGGGATTAACACATTGCCGTGAGGACTATGCACTACCCTGCACTGCTTGCAGTAAGCTTGGTCGCTGGTCACAGACACATTCACAGCCAAAGCAAAGAGGAGGTAACGTCTGCTACCTTCCATGGTGGGTTATTGTCTCCATCTCTGAGGTGGCAGTGAAACATGTCAGTGCAATCTGTGATTTTTGCTTAGGAAGACGCATTTAAACTCAGACGCGAGGCTTTCCATCTGAGCCACCAAGCACTCACACATTCCATCTTGCCAGCTCTGTAAGAAGGGCAATCATCTCCAGCCAGGAGGCAGAACAGACAGGTGGAGAAGGTAAAAGCTTAAGCTTCTGCAGGTAGCTTCAGCACAGCACAGCTAGCTGTATCCCCAGTCAGAACTGCCAGCCATCTGCTCCCTGTACAATGCAGTTAGCTTCCACACCTCGGATAATCACAGCTTCCACATCACCATTAGGAGACAAAGGAACTCGTTTAGGCAGGATTTACATGTGACTGGAGGAGACAGGCAGCTAAACCAGGATAGCCCCGTTCATTCATTACCCTTGTGCTCAGAGATGGTTCAAGTTCTTGTCGTCAAGTACAGAAGCAAGTCTTCCCCATAAGTTGTGCGATTCTGGGAAAGTCCTCAAGATCGCCTTCCATAAAATATTTTGCTAGGAAGAGCTGTTCTCTCCCAGCTTATTCTCCTTTGTTTCCATGTGTGGCTCAAACTCCAGCTGGAATCCAAATGGCCTCCAGGTCAGGCTGAAGCAGCAGCACCTGCCCACCCACACTCCAGCATGACGTTTGTCTCTGGTCAGAGGCGCAGGTTTGGAACCTCGGTGTGCTGAGGCCAGGAGCCGCTAGTTGGGAAGCAACCTGCGTTTACACCAGTCTGACTGCCTGCACNTTCCTCTTTCCACTAACTCTTTAAATCCAGAAATACTTGTTTTAGGTAGGAGTGATCTTGACTTGCGCAGCCTCAAAATACAACTCTTCTGCATCTACCACCAGCCTGACTTCAGTCGGCAAAAAGTGTTTAAGAAATGCCATTTTTCACTCTTCTTCAGTGCTCAGGGAATACAGAATGGAGGGAAAGTATGCTGAGAGAAGGAAAATGAAGGAAAATGACCAGCACTTATTTTGTAACACCATGGAGCAAAATACCTGGGGCTATTCAGTCTGGAGAAGACATGGGGAAACGGTTTCAAATTGAGAGAGAGGAGATTTAGACTGGTTATAAGGAAAAAGGTTTCTTACCATAAGGGTGGTGAAGCACTGGAACATGTTGCCCAGAGAGATGGTGGATGCCTCATCCCTGGAGACCTTCCAGGTGAGGCTGGACAGGGCTCTGAGCAACCTGATCCAGCTGTAGGTGTCCCTGTTCACTGCAGGGGAGTTGGACTGGATGGCCTTTAAAGGTCCCTTCCAATTTCTATGATAATTTTGTTCTGTGATAATTTTGTTCCTTAACATGCGTTTGGTGTATAAAATCACACTATCATTTCATCAAAAATATGATTTATTTACTGTATCTTATACAATAATAAATACATACAACTCAGGTCAGTAGTCTACAGGTTATAGAACTGAACTCATTAAAGAAAAAATTTGGGGCAATTAATCTGCTATATAAAACATAAAGCTTAACTCATAATTCTTCAACTGCAAACACAATCCCTGTCAAGCATATCGTGAGCCTGTGACATTGGTAAGACAAAGGAAATAACTGAATGTGTTGTTGCACAAGGGATGGATTACACGACCTGCATACACAGGAAGACACCTCATGTGACAGGCCATCAGATATCACAGAATCACAGGGGTTAGGAGGGACCTCAGGACATCATCTGGTCCCACCCCCTGCTAAGGCAGGCTCCCTACAGCAGGTTGCACAGGAAGGCGTCCAGGTGGGTTTTGAGCATCTCCAGAGGAGGAGACTCCACAGCCTCTCTGGGCAGCCTGTTCCACTGGAAATATACCCAGTGGATACTTACAAAAAACAGTTGATTTCTACCACTCCTAGGACAGACAGCAAGCCATCATGAAAAGCCCCGGAGTACTCCTAGGTCCTCAAGGCAATACACTCACCTTCAGCTCAGCAACTGCTGGCTGTGAGACAAGCTGTGAAACCGCAACGGCAGGGTGACCTGCGGCATCCTCAACTAGCATGTGCCAGAAGGATGGGCAATGAGGGATCCAGAACATGCCTCAGGGCTCAAAGTGTTTGCCATGGCTCTGCCTCTTGGAGGCAGACAAAGGAAAAAGGAAAGGTGAAAGCTGAAGGTACTCTCATAATGAAGCTTTAATCACCTCCTCATCAGTGAAAAATAGGCTCAATTAACTGGGACTGTAGAGGTCCCTTGCAGTGAACCAGAGAACAGTGCCTGAATTACAGCAGTAAGGACACAACTTTCTGCACTCACTGCTCAGCTACACTCCCTTACTTAGCACTACCTACTTCATACTTCTCTCCATGTTTGTCCTGTTAAATACCTATTGAAATAAGTGAAAAATCAATCAGTATTCATACAGTTTCCCGTATGGTTGAGAAGATAACCTTCCTGCTGCTTTTCGAAAGACATTAAAGGATGAAAATGAATTATGATTCTAGCCTACATTTGTTTTGTTTTCTTTCCAGTTTCCTTTTACAGATACTTTTCTTAAGAAAAGGATGTGTTACACATCTTTGGGTACAATAAAACTGTAAAATATATATTTTTTTCTTTTGAAGTGAGACTGTGGGGGCTAAACTTTGTGACAGGCACAGGTAAGATAAAAGTGTGTGAATGCATCCTTCCTAGTAATACAGTCCAGACAAGCTCACAGGTCCAGCACAAACTCACAGAACATTTTTTTAAGCTTTAAAAGCAATGAAATGTCAGTTAGGAATGATCTTCTAAGCAAAATGCAGTAATTGAAACGTTTTTTAACATTCAACAGCAGGATAGATAAGAACAGGTGAGAAAGAAGGTGCCAGCAGACAGCACTTACCAATCTGTAATACTGTTTCTTATTTTGTAAGATGAATAAAACTGGCTTCCCTCCACCACAGCTGTAACACCTAACTCATACTATTGGCTATGATTTTTACTCCCAGATTTATGGGTCTTTAAAATGACTGCTCATAAAAACATATTCTTTTTAAAAAAAAAAAAAAAAAAGTTTATCCAGCAGGGAACATTCTATTTTTAGGAAATATTTATGCAAACGGATAAGAAATCTGCTCTTGAAAAAATTATAACATTATTACGCAAAGGAACATCCACAGTAAAGAAAAAGTTGAAGCAAAAAGACTATGACTTTTATTATCATCATTATTTATTTTTACTTTGGAAGGAAATGTGAGGAAGCCACAGTAAAAGCAAATTTGTACTTCACTACTCAATTTTCATGTCATTTAAGGACTGGCACACACCTGAGTAATTAGTGGGCTCAGCAGACCAACTTTTAACACAGTATATTATTGTAATGGCAAAAAAACATTTTTTTTTAAAAAAAAGGATGATTAAATGGGCAAAAAATATGTTTGTATCTCAGATTCATTATGTCCTTGAAAAAATCAGTTTCAAGAAGTGGGACAGTTATTGGGCTGTACAACCATATAATCAGGCTTTACATTAATTAAATTCCATTTGTGTAGCTGTGTAGGAGGAAGTATGCTTTTATCCTTCCTGAGCTCAACAGATTCCCCCAAACAAAGTATGAGATGGGTGACATGTCGTTGTGGCAACTCTGATGGCCAGACTACGACTGTGTTTTCTGTCCTGGGTAGATTTTGCAAGGCTTGCTTACCTTCAAAAAGTTTCAATGCACTTTTCTTTGTGAATCTGTAGCTCCTGAAGTCACAGCAAGCTGCATGGACAGTGCTAGAAAGGAACTCACCCAAAGCCAGGAGCATACTCATTAGGACGAAGCACAGAAATATTCATCGGTAACCTTGAAAAGGAGGAGGCAGAAGCAGGCAAAAGAACAGCCCACGCCACAGGCTTACACAGAAGTTGTGTGCCCTGGGCAGACAATCCTGAGATCAGTCCTGTAACTAGCTAAGCTGCTTGTGCAGCCACAGAGAATCCTTACACCTGCAAACAATCAGAATACTGCATTTTATTTTTTATATTACCCTTCATTAGCACAAAACACTTTCATAAGGCCGTGGGTTTTATTTTCTTACTTTATGTTTTGCACCTTAATTAGCATTATTCCCAGTAACCTGGCACAGTAAGACCACCTACCCAGCAGGTGGTCCCAAACCTGTGGATCCCAGTAACCGACAGACACGTAGCTTTTCTCCAGGTACCTGAACAGAATGGTGGGATCTGGGCCAGTCTGAAAGCTGGCAAGTCAGGCATGTGAGGGGAAGAAGAGTCTTCCTAGCCAGAAAATATTTCTGGCACGTGCAAGGCAACAGAAAATAGGAGATGAGAGCATGAGACACCTGCCGTGTTAGCAACCAGCAAATGAAGGACTTCTGAGAATCTGGAATGATTTTGTAAAAGGATCTTAACACGTACAAACACATGTTTACACCCCCACCTGAGTAAAGGCTGTCCAGTTGAATGCCATTCTCCTCAGCACACACGACAAGGAAGTGATTACTAAATAATTAAACAAATTCTAGTACATGGTGACAAAAAGAAGGATTCCAGGGACAGATGTCAGCATTAAATATAAATTTCCTTGGAGGAAAAAGAATACTGAAGGAATAGAAGATTATGCTTGAAGAAAAATGATCAAAACACTGGAAAACAGAAAGAAAGAAAAACCACAGGAGGATGTGTGCAACGTGCATCCAGCTCGAGCTGGCTGTGCTTCTACTGGCTCAGGCCACGTGGTGAAGCTGAGGATGAGTGCAGGGCCTGCTGCTAGCTGGTGACTGCCTGAGGCTGTCCAGCTGGGGAGGGGAAGTTCAACAACAGCTCTGGAAAGAAGCTTCTGTGTGAAATGTTTTCTGTCGGAGTATACACCTTCCTTAAAGTCATGCTTATGCTGTTACTGTTTACAAAGCTTTCCAAGTGTTTTCAGATCTTCATTGGTTAGTCTGAAATACTGAGTTGAAGTGGTTTATTAAGGGGACCGAATGAATATTTAAAAACTGCTTGATTCAGGGTTTGTATTTCTGGGCAATGATAATTGCCCAGGGCTCTAACCACACCACCCAAGGTGCAGAAAGCAAAGGCGAGAGCTGGGAGAAGGAAGATCCACCCGCTGTAAGCGAAAATCAGGTTCAAGACCTTCTAAAGAACCTGAAGGTGCACAAGTCCATGGGACCTGATGGGATCCATCCACGGGTCCTGAGGGAACTGGCGGATGAAGTTTCCAAGCCACTGTCCATCATATTTGAAAGCTCATGGCAGTCTGGTGAAGTTCCCGCTGACTGGAAAAGGGGAAACATCACCCCCATTTTCAAAAAGGGAAAAAAGGAAGATCTGGCAAACTACAGGCCAGGCAGTCTCACCTCTGTGCCTGGCAAGATCATGGAGCAGATCCTCCTGAAGGATCTACTAAGGAACACGGAAAATGAAGATGAGCTGATTGGTAACATCCAGCATGGCTTCACCAAGGGCAAATCATGCCTGACAAACTTGGTGGCCTTTTATGGTGGAGTAACAGCATCAGTGGATAAGGGAAGCGCAACTAATGTCATCTACCTGGACTTGTGCACAGTGTTTGACACTGTCCCACATGACATCCTGGTCTCTAAATTGGAAAAGCACGGGTCTGATGGATGGACCACTTGCTGGCTAAGGAACTGGCTGGATGGTCACACCCAGAGAGTTGCGGTCAATGAATGGCTCAATGTCGAAATGGAGACCGGTGATGAGCGGCGTCCCTCAGGGATCAGTACTGGGACCAGTGCTGTTCAACATCGTTGTTGGCAACATGGACAGTGGGATCAAGTGCACCCTTAGCAAGTTTGCGGACAACACCAAGCTGTGTGGTGCCGTTGACATGCTAGAGGGAAGGGATGCCATCCAGAGGGACCTGGACAGGCTTCAGAGGTGGGCCCATGCCAACCTCATGGAGTTCAACAAGGCCAAGTGTAAGGTCCTGCACCTGTGTTGGGGCAATCCCAAGCACAAATACGGGTTGGGCAGAGAATGGCTGGAGAGAAACTCTGAAGAGAAGGATTTGGGGGTGTTGAAGGATTTGGGGGTGTTGGTTGATGGAAAAACTCAACATGAGCTGACAATGTGCACTTGCAGCCCAAGACCAACTGCATCCTGGGCTGCATCAAGACAAGTGTGACCAGCAGGGCAAGAGAGGTGATTCTGCCCCTCTACTCTGATCTCACGAGACCCCACCTGGAGTGCTGCATCCAGTTCTGGGGCCCCCAACACAAGAAGGACATCGAGCTGTTTCAGGGGGTTCAAAGGAGGGCCACAAAGGTGATCAGAGGGCTGGAGCACCTCCCCTACGAAAGCAGGCTGAGAGAGATGGGGTTGTTCAGCCTGGAGAAGAGAAGACTCTGGGGGGACCTGACAGCAGCCTTCCAATACCTGAAGGGGGCCTACAGGAGAGCTGGGGAGGGACTCTTTAGAAGGGCATGGAGTGATGGGACAAGGGGTAATGGCTATGAAGTAGAAGAGGGGAGATTTAGGATAGATGTTAGAAAGAAATTCTTTCCTGTGAGGGTGGTGAGACACTTGAGCAGGTTGCCCAGAGAGGCTGTGGATGCCCCCTCCCTGGCAGTGCTCAAGGCCAGGCTGGATGGGGCTCTGAGCAACGTGGTCTAGTGGGAGGTGTCCCTGCCCATGGCAGGGGGCTGGAACTAGATGATCTATAAGGTTCCTTCCAACTCAAACCATTCTGTGATTCTATGATTCTGTGAATTCTGTATCTGCATTTATAATCAAGTTTGACTGCATACCCCAGTTTAGGTTTGGTGCTTAATACTGAACAGCATTAATTACAGCGATGCAGATTTCCAAGCTACATCTCTAAACTCAGGCCTTTCCTTTGTGCCTACATTCTGACATTAAACTTTATGTATGCATTATTTAGGAAACCTACTGATAAGAGGTTTTTAAAATCAGATTTAGGTCATCATTAGCATGCTTTTCATATTTAATATAAAGACATTGCTAATACCTTTCTAGATTCTACCTTTCATAAAATATTCTCTAGTCATCATTTCTTTATTGTCCGGAGAGCCATTCTTCTGTTCACTGAGTGCTTCCACGTCCTGTGCAAGTTCTGTAAAATTAACTGGTCCTTAATGCTTGGACAGAAAATATTTCCATTTTATGGATCATCCTGAGTAGATGTCAAAAACCACGGGGAAAAGATGCAGCATTCCTCTTTCCCCTCACATGCTCTCTTACTGTCAGTTTAACTTTTATTACACTGCAGGCTTACTCCTGTCTCAGACTTGTCACTACAAGGGTGAATTTCTGCTGGTCTGTGCGTGGCATTTCCCATCTCAATCACAGTTCCTGCCAAGGAGGGCAGGCAGACAACCCCTGCTGCCTAAAATACAGGAAAGCTGCATTACTTTTGTATTCCTTAGTAAACGTGTGTTACTAAACATACCGGAGCTTGTAGTGAAGGGACACTATGCCCACATTCTTCTGTTAAAGGAGGAGCACAGGCACTGGGGAGGACAGCTAGGAGCGTCACATGTTGAGCAGAATCTCAGGAAGCTCGGTGACATTAGTTCTGAAGGAACAGAGCATGCAGAGGGAAGGTGGAAAAAATCAGATGGACTCAGCCTAAGCAGTCCTGGTGGCATTGGTAAAAATTGGTAAAGGAGAACCTCCAGCAAACAGGTGGTATGATCAAGGATAGCAAGAGCTTTGGATGCACTAAGAACAAGTTGGTGAGTTATACAAAAATGTTCCAGTGCCTTTTGATCTATTGCTGGAACAGTTCTGGAACACTCAGTGTGCTCTCAGATGTTCACTTGCTAAAAAATGTCACTGCCCTCCTGGAGCTTGAGGGAGGACTTCTCCTCCAGGGCTCTGCCCTGGCTCTGGGGAAGATTCAAGTGGGCAGGCCTGGTTAGCTCTCAAAATGAACAACAGGGGGAAGCCCAGGAAAGGTGGAGGAAGGAAAGAATAAAGGGAAAAGATAATAAACTTTTGTTTTTCAAATTTCAAAAGCCCAAGAGGGACTCCTCAGTGAAATTAAGAGACAGCAGATTAAAAACAGACAGAAGGAAACAGTTTTTCCCATGATGTGTGGTTAAAACTGCAGAAGATATAATTGCCACAGGAAGCACTGCAGTCAAGAACTCAGCAAGATTCTGATGGGGTTGCAGATGTAGAAGGATATCAAACATATCAAGAGCAATTTAAAACTGCTGGAAGGCATATGTGTTTCTTCAGGGAAAACTGTCCAACCTTTTTAAATTTGCACAAAGAAATGTGTAAATCAGAGCGAGATACAAAGAAAAATATCTCTGAACATGTAAGAGTGCACCCACAGGATGCCATTAAAGAGATGCCATCTCCTCCTAAATCCTTTGCATCTATTCTCTCTCTCCCTTTAAAGGAACAGCGAAGAAAATGTTGGCATGAGCCCCACTGCAGACACCAATTCCTTCATGAAACTGGCTGAAGGGAAAGGTGCCTGAGCCACCTTCCTGGGCTGCTGACATTTTGGCAGCTTTCAGCCCACGCTGACATGTATTGTTCACCTGGAACTGCAGACACGAGGTTCTAGGAGTAGCTAGACTGTTTCTAATCCTCTTTACTTGGATTGCTTCTAAAGGCACAAAGCACCATGTGTGGTACTTCTGAAATCCCCAGTCTCTTTGAAACATGACCGAACAGTCGTAATAACGATGCCTGCAGTGCCCAATAGAAATATCCCTGCTATGTCACGTATCCGTACATGCGCTCTGCCACATGCCAGAGAAACAAAAATTTAAATACCGTGTTTTTTTTCACTCTGAAACAGTCTGTTCACAGGACAACTTTGTGCAAATGGGGGGAAAACACAGCAAGGCGTTATAAGCAACACTGCAGTACTGTGACACTGAATTTATAGCTTTCCTAAATGATACTTTCCATTGCATTACTGTTGTTACTGATACAGCAGCTTTTCTCTAGGATGGCTTCTCCATCAACGTTACCCTGTTATTTTACACCCTATCCACCAAACAAGAGATTATTCCTTTCCTTTCTGTAGCACCCTTCTGTGCATTTTAAGATGTTGATGTATCCCTTTAACTCCAGACTGCACAACAGCATTGCTGATGCCAGTGCTTGACATTACCCTAGCAAACACACAGGTACTCGGTATAAAATAATTTTCTGAAACATAAGGAACATCACAAACCCATGCCTGGCAAGGCTGACTTGAAATTCTGACACGCCAGTAATAAACCTCCCCCAGGGACACACACATTCCAGCCTCTCGCTACTACTACATGGCTTCAGTCGCCTCCAATTTTAGCACTGATACAGGGAATAGAATACTAGGAGCTGAATTAATTAAAAATAAGATGTTGTCTGCTTGGCCTGCCAAGGTTAAAGAGGCCCCAGTAACTCCTTGTTATCTGCACAAGCTGCATGTTTGGCACAGATTGAAGCTCTGCAAGGCTGTTTAGCACTTCTGTCTGGTTAAGACTGGCTCTGCTGCTTAGAGAACAGCCAACCCAGCTTTTTTTTTGTGCCAGGGGTCAAGAGGGCACGGCGAGGAGGGCTCCTGACTTCATCCAAGAGACCCCAGCCCACGACCACCAGCTAGCAATGCGCCTGTGTCAAGAGGAGGAGACATATGATAATGATTTCTTGGAAATAATTACAATAATCCCACCTATTCCTAGAACTGATTGTAATAACCCAGCCTATAGTTGTGAATATCTATGGTTTTGTGTAATAAATAAGTGCCTGTCGTGATCAGGTGTGCAAGCTTGGAGGAGCGATCCCCCTTGCACCCGGCACTGCAATAAACATACCTGCTTTATAACTTTCTGAGTTATAGAGTGTGTTTCCACGCATCAGCACCAGCCAAGCCCCACGTCCTGATTCTTACACCCTCAGCGACAGGAGCCAGCTGACTGCTAAGGAAGGGGAAGCTGACCACAGTTCACCACCCTGGACTCAGGAAATCTCCTGCTCTCACAGCAGATACTCCAGTCCCCCCACTTTGCTTTTAATTCACATTAGTAGAGGGAGATACATATGTTGAATATCAGATTTCCAGGATGGTCTTCTGAAGAAACTTTTCAGTGCATATCACAATTTTATGGGAAATCTTTTTAGCAAGTTTTCACTGTGGTATCTATTCTTTTTTCCTTTTCTTGACACTGACAGAAACATTTTATTCCCCTTTCCTTTTCCATCTATGTCTCCATGAACTGCAGTTCTCACTCCATTATCTTCTTCCTCTCTGAACCACACCAGTGCTGAAGCAACTGTTGCTGTTCTACATTTGCCACGCACTGAATGTATGGGGACAACTCCACGTCCTGTGCCATGCACAGGACTTCTCTGAGGAGAGAAGCCCCATCATACACATCTACAATGAAACCAAGCTAGAGGACAGATGAACTGAATTCTCAAACAAATGAGAACTATTTTTTCTGACCAGATTTGAACGGGTTAATAGAATCATCTTGTCAGCTGGGACTGTCCTATTGTGTCCAGTATGCCACGATGCAAAGGCATTGCTACCCCACCAGAACCCTCCACAAGCAGTGCCTTCAAGTCCATTTTCAGAAGCTGTTAAAAACTGATTCTCTTGAAAATTTTAAATGCAAAGTTTTGATTCTAAAATACTTTATGAACTCTCGAGCATTTCAACAAAATTGGCTTAAACAGATGTCAATTAAAACAGAAATTAATATATTATGCTGCATTTCTAAATACTCACTAGCTTAACACTTAACAAGTTATGCAGACTTCGCAGATTGTGTTACATGGTTAAAGTACAGAGGTAACTTCACTTTCAAACATTAATAAGTTTATACTTACCTACCTGGAGACTTCACTCCTTTCCCAGACACTTTGGAAACAGGGATTTTCTGTAGCTTCCTTAGATCTTGCTGTATTAAGAAGGGATAACAACCAGCAGCTAAGGAATTTTAGTCTCGAGGAACTGCTAGGGCCCTTCCAGTAGCTATCTGGTTTTCATTGCTATCCAGCTTATTCTGAACCTTGCAGTTAATCATTAAACACATGCAGCACAATGTTCATTAGCTTTATCAGTCATCCTTTCTCAATAAGCAGAAAAAAGAAAACTTCCAAACGCATTCTGCGGCCCTTCAAAGGTATTGGGAGGAGTAAATGACTTCTCAGCTGCCCATGGAGCCTCAAGTGAAAACATACTAGAGGTCAACACAGCACGGAATAAAAAGGGCCAAAGGCCAAGAAGACCCCTCCTCTGCCGACTTCAGCAATTTATGAGGGCATCTACGCAACCCATGTCTGTCGGTTCGCACTGGGAGGTGGGTGGGACGACCTGGGACACGGCTCCCGCCACTCCCCAGCCTGGAGATCAGCCCTCGCCTGCGGGGTGCCTTGAGGTGAAGCCCAGAGGATCCTGAGGAGCCCACCTTCACGGGGACAGATGGGGACCGGCACCCCGCTCCCCGCAGGACCTCCTCCCCTCAGGCGGCATTGCCACCTGTTGGGCAGCGCCGCCATGTTGCAGCGTGTCCCCCGCAGGGGGACGGAAGCCTCTCCGCTTTGCTGCTGTTTCACAGGAGGCACGGTCGCAGCCCCGTCATTTGCCTCCATAAAGCAAAACTGACCAAAACAAACAAACAACCCCCCGCATCTTTAACACAAGACCTGACCTGGGCTCCACCAGGGGCCGACCGCAGCCCAAGGCGGGAACCGCGCCCGCCCCCTGCCCGGCCTGGGCCGGCCTCACCGCCGGCGGGCGGTCGGGGACACCCTCCCTGCCTCACGCTTTCCAGCAACCGACACCCGGCTTCCTTCATTTCTGGCTAGAGGCAAAGGCTGAATTTCATCCGCAGTACGCTGATATGTCAAACGAGTTTTTTGTTGTTATTTTTGTTGTTGTTTTCTTGGAAGACTCGATTTTGTGAGCCTCGTGTCTGTGCCTGGGAAGATCATGGAGCGGATCCTCCTGAAGGAGATGCTAAGGCACATGCGAGATGAGGAGGTGATCCGAGACAGCCAGCATGGCTTCACCAAGGGCAGGTCGTGCCTGACCAATCTGGTGGCCTTCTATGATGGAGTGACAGCATCAGTGGACCAAGGGAGGGCGACGGACGACGTCTACCTGGACTTGTGCAAGGCCTTTGACACGGTCCTTCACCATATCCTTATCTCTAAAGTGGAGAGATGTGGATTTGATGGGTGGACTGTTCACTGGATAAAGAACTGGCTGGAGGGTCGCAGCCAAAGGGTTGTAGTCAATGGCTCTACGTCCAGGTGGAGGCCGGTCACGAGCAGCGTCCCCCAGGGGTCCGTCTTGGGACCGGTGCTCTTCAACATCTTTAT
>VXAV01011913.1:15436-47702 GCA_013399715.1 Alectura lathami
TGAGGAAAGGTTGAGGGAGTTGGGACTGTTCAGCTTGGAAAAGAGAAGGCTCTGGGGAGACCTCATTGCGGCCTTCCAATACTTGAAAGGAGCTTACAGGCAGGAGGGGGACCGACTTTTTACACAGGTGGATAATGGTAGGACAAGGGGGAATGGGCTAAAACTGAAAGAGGGGAGGTTTAGGTTGGACATCAGGAAGAAATTCTTCCCTGAGAGAGTGGTGAGGCGCTGGCACAGGCTGCCCAGAGAAGTTGTGGCTGCCCCATCCCTGGCTGTGTTCAAGGCCAGGCTGGATGGGTTCCTGGGCAGTTTGATCTAGTGAGCTAGTGGCTGGCAGCCCTGTCCATGGCAGGGGGGTTGGAACTAGATGATCTCTGAGGTCCCTTCCAACCCAAGCCATTCTATGATTCTATGATTCCATGATTCTATGATTCTATGATTCTGTGATTGTTCTGGCTTGCTCCAGGGGTTAAAACAGTAAAAATGGAGATGGGGAATTAGCAAAATGTGATTTTGTGGCAAAATCCTCTTTGTTCAGGGCCTGTATTTCTGTTGGAGCAGTTCCAAGCTCTCCCAGTTTCAGAAGGCAAGGTGTAACCTATCAGTGCCCATCACTCCTCACCCTATTCTGAGGCCAGGTGCAGCCAGTTGCTGCCTTCGTGCAGCTGCAGGCCCCCGGGGCTCTGCCCAGCCCTAACAGGTTAACCAGGCAGAGCCTGTGCGCACACACCCCCCCCCNNNGCCCCCCCCCCCCCCCCCCCCCCCGCCCCCAGCAGGCTGGGGGCAAACACTTCCTTCAGCTGTTAGTGCTGCCTTCAGCTGTTTCCCTGTGAGCTGACTCTCATGTTAGCGAATGCATGGGATCAGACCATGGATACGTTGAAAAAAAGTGCAAATATGGATGTTTAGTAATTATTTTTTTTTTTTTTCCCCGTAAAGACTGCTCCTGACTCTTGGTGACATGGAACATGGCATTTTTGTAGTTAACATCCATCAGTGAGTTTGTGGAAGCCCTGTGATGATAAGCCCTTCATGAATCCATGTGAAGTTTTACCACGTGCTACTTTTTTTTTTTTTTTTTTTTTTTTTTTTTGTAACTTCAATCTTGGTTTAATTTTCAATACTTTTANGTTTTTCCCGAACCATGCCCCTGCACATTTGAGGTGCTCTGTGGCTTTTGTATTGAAAGACACTATGCTCAGCTGCCTCTGTTTTTACAGAAGCCTATTACACTGCCCTCAGTCACTGCCTTCTGGTCTGCTGAACCACCTCAGTGTATTTGATGTTCCTACGACCATCCTGCTTGCTCATCCTCTATTTCCTCCATTTCTACTACGCCCTAAGTATCCCTTCCCACTCCTGCCTCAACTCCTACTTCCTTATCCCTTCAAGGACAGCAGCTTCCAGGATTTTGTTTGTGAAGGTGTGCATACAAGAAAGAGGATGCAGTGCTTTCTCAGTCACACTCCCTTCTCTGCAGTGCTGTTTTCTAAGGGTGGTCAAGGGCTTGTTCAGGCAATTCATTATATGTATTCTGAGACAAACTTTTTAACCCTTCAGTGATTTTCTTCCTTGTTTAGCCAGCTGCTTTCACAAACCGCATATTCTTTAGTGAAAAATAAAAGATTTCTTCTACCCACTGATTCTGTCATTATTAATTTGTTTTCTTCCATGACTAATCATGTTGTCAGGTAATTTTTCAAGAAGCTCTAATCATCACTGCTTGCCTCATTTCTGTTTTTGTTTTTGGATCTGATTCTGAGAGTACTTCACTAACATAATCTAAGCATGTAAGAGTCACACAGAACACATTAATACCTTGCAGAAATTCAGAGGAAAAGATGTGTAATGGAAGAAATCAAATGCTGAAAGGGTCTAACTAAATTAAAATACTTCAAAATAGGATGTATTCTTTGTGAGGCAGTGAAGCTGTACATTTCAATGTTTACCTCAGCCATTTGCTTTAACCATTCTTATCATGAAATTATTGTTGGTAGAACCTTACTTTTACCTTCCTTCAGTCTTGATGACAGTAGGACAGACTCTTCGGAGAAGGGGCAGGCTGTGGAGAACACCAATTCCATGGCTAATTCTCTGTTTGATAACCGAAAACGGCGACTCTCCCACCTCTGAAGAATGTGTTTCAAGTAGCAGATGAAGTGGAAGTCTTTACTTAGAATTATCATCACAAGTCTGAGAGGAGGGGAAACCGACTTTCGAGGGGACTGGGGAGCAGCGCTTAGGCACGGCAGTGGCTATAGTCACACCCAAACTGTAACCTAGACAATACTGTCCAACAGTAACTCTTCTCCCCACTTCATTTCCCTCCCCTATTTAGCTCTTCTGAGCTCCCCTTTTCTTAAGACGAGTTACACTTCTGCCTGTAGCTCAGCTGAGCATGAGTCCATAAACCCTGGGTGCACTTTGACTCAGAGCAGCCAGCTGCGTTTATGCTTTCACCTTCCTGTCAAACATCTGAGGCACCAGAACCCTGCAGCCAACAGACGGGAAACACCTGATTAAAGCAAAGCGTTCAACGTGCGCAACCAGCAAGTGTCATAAGACTGTCAGGCACAGCTTAGCATCTTGTGATAAACCAATAAAAACACCTTGTAAAAACATCTGCTAGTATCTGTGCAAAATGATGCACAATTAGAGCAGGATGCCTTCAGGCTAGGAGTTTGCAGTATGAGCGTTATACAAACTAATTTATTTTGAAGCCTTAGATGTGACTACCCACAGTATCTAATGAAAACCATACAGCTCTTGGACATAGTTGTGGTTATATTAGGTCTTCAAATCCTAATTAAATTGTGCTCAAAGTTAAGGAAGGAAGACACAGTATTTAGGATGCATAAGCAACCCAAATCAGGGCAATGTGGATATTTCAAAGGAGAATATGTATTTTCTCCATCTGCTGATATTGCTGCAAAAGTTTGTAAGATGTTAGATAACCACTGACTGAGACACAAAGCAACATGCAAGCTGGACACTGACAAGCCAGATTAAAGCATAACTAAATTAGCTGTGACATAAATCCGAAGTCATCTACAGTTCAACCTACTTGCAGGGAAATGGCTCCTCTGCTGGTGTTCTTCTCGGCTAGTTTTGCGGGTACCAGCTGATGCAGCCATTTGGTGTTACGGCAAATCTAGCTTTAGGGGTTTGCGTATCAGGGTAAAAGTGCTGCAGCTGCAAGCTGCAAAACACTAGTCCGATTCAAATTTACTCACAGGTTCACATGCATTTATGCTACTTTGCCAGGTGCACTTCATGCTAGAAGGCCTCGTGTGAGATGAGGCATTGTCTGACCAGGTCAGATACCGTCTGTTGTCCTGCAGCTAACGTAAAACCAGCACAAGCCTTCCATCAGGCACAACAGTTAAGCCAACTCCTACCATGTACCCATTTCTGACCCAGACTGATTTTGTACGTGTGAGTGTTCCGATGGCACAGGTACCTGCTGGAAACATCGAAGGCCAGACCCGCAGGTGTCATTCTGCACTTGCCACAGTTGTGGGGGGGCTGGAGAAACACGCAGACACGCTGCCCTGACATGGGGCAGGCTTAGCAACACCTGTTTGCCATTCTTCCTTTTTTTTTCATGCCATCTTGAGTGTTCCAAACATAATACATACTATAAAGAAAGGGGTTTTATTTATTTATTTTCACTTTATTTTGGGCCATCTTCAGCGTTAGCACAGCTTCCTTTAGCTAAGCAAGAAATAGGCACCTTCAAACCTTTCTGCAAGCAATTACTCTGCTTTGTTCAACTCAATGAAAGTTGATTTAGCTGCACACAGGATAGCGAACTGTCAGTGCTTTATCAACCTACATCTCCAGGTAGAGAAAATGGGGGGGGTATCAAAAATCAAAGTAACTACTCTGGTGCTGATGAATGAATTTCATACTGCTAATATACAGTTCTCGCCCCAGTGCGGCACAAACTCGTGTGAAGCCATCGCATGCAGAGGCCAGAAGGTGACTAATGCTTGGAGTGGAATGCATCTGCTGGCTTCTGTGAATGAGCAAAGCAGAAACAAGGAAGACTGTGTCCAACAGGAAAGTGAAACATTGCCAACAGACTATTACTCTACCTAGCAGGAGAACCACCCCTTTCCTCCCCGGCAAAGCAGCTTTCTTAAGCGAAAACACGTTCTGTGCAGATGTGCTTTTCCACCCAGCTGCTGATGGACCACTCGAATACAAGGATCGTGGGAGTAAGCAACTGCTCTCTGAAAGCACCACTGAGAACTGGCCTGATCCAATCCATGCCAATGGAGTGCTTTATGCAGAGCATGTATTTGCAGTGAGTTATAGTTTCATGAGCCAGAAGATGCGAGTGGCATATTTCCTAATTTGATTCTAGCAAATAAATTTCCCAAATAAACACTGTCGTATCACAGCAGAATACCTGAAATAATTTTCTTCAAACAAAAGGAGTGAACAACTTCTTTAAATACAGGACAGAGCAGTCGAAATAGAGGTATCTTATTGATTCTGTTTTCCTTTAAACTCTTCTTAAAGGATATTTAATGATAACCCACCCACAACAACCCAAAATTACAGCAAGAGAGACACTGTGTACAGAGATGCACCCAAGAGAAGACATTCATTCCAATATAAAATGAATAGCATTGTATTAACGTTTATTTCTAATTACAAGAAACAGAATATCAGTCCCTTATTTGTACAAAAATACCTGAAAGATTACAATTAGGTTCACAAGCCAAAAAGCTATTTACAGTATGAAGCAAAGCATATTGAATAAAGGTTTTGTCTCTTAAGTTAATACCTTTTGCATTCCCTGAAACTTTAAACTTTATTCCATTTTACAGTCACTAAATCTTGCATTGTGACAATATAATTTACGATAAGCAAGTCTTGCCACTGGAAAGGTGCATTGATTGGTCAAACTGTCAGGTATTTAGTGCAGAAAAGATAAGACAAAACATCTAAACTGAGGCACGTGTTTCTTCAAGATTAATTAACAAATAAAAAGTTTTTTGTACTTTTAACACCTATCGTAACATAACTTAACTAGTAACCTCATTACCAAAATGGTTTGGCATTTTCCTTCTCAACATATTCAAGATTGCTACATGAAGTATTTATTTAGAAAATAAAATCACAGGCAAAAAGATAAAAATTCAACAGGCTCCAAAACAACCCTGAGCATCCCCTTTACATTCATGTCATTTAAATACAAAAATAAGAGTCAAATGTCCTTCAGTCCTTGGTATTCTGAGCTGGCAGCCAGCTGAATCTGCTGGAAAACTAAGGTGGCATTCACTGTTTTCCAGCAGACAGAAGACAAAGCAGTGATCTGCTTAAGTAAGATTGTTGCCACTTTGAAGGTGGTCACTTTCTCAAAACAGCTCACTTTAGCTGGGAAAAGTACAAAATACTAAGTCAACCATCTACATACAAAAATCATGATTCATAGTCAAACTTTTATTCTCAATTTAAATAAGAAGCAAGTTTTTTTTATAAATATGAAACACTGCAAGTACTATCCGCCTACTGGGAAAAATGCATGGCTGTCACTAAGCTATGTAAACAGAAAAACTTAAAACTACAGCATAAATGGTCTTATTAAACTGGTAATGTAGTCAATACAAGTATCTTTTTTCTCCTAATAGGGGCCAAATAGAAGCATGCAAAGTGAAGTCAGACTTAAGTTAGCTTAATTTCAAGGTTGTAAAATACATTGTCTAGAAAGCAGGAACACTCATTTCACTATGTACAATTAAAAAAAAAAAACAAAACAACAAAACAAACAAAGAAGGCTTCTACTAAAAACGAAATCAAGTTTCTTCATTTTTATATCTAGACATTAAATGGAAAAAAAAATACTAAATGTGTTCTGTAAACTAAAATACAGTGTTTCTATACCGTTGACATAGTTATAAGCTGATATGGACGACTCAGGCAGGTTATGGTTTGTCTTAAGCTGTTCTCAACACTACACGAAGACCTCAAGGCGTGGAATTTTTTTCCTTCTTTACCCTTTCTGATGGCTAGGATGTCAAACCCAGTGGCAAACATGAGTAAGGATGAACTAGTCTGTGCACACCATTTACCATCGTAAGAATGCTCTGCTCTGCACTGTGTTCCGAACGTTCCCAGGGTGAAACGCTTCTCGCTACGGTAACTGCCTGCAGTGTTGGAAAGTTAACGCAGCAACAGTCCCTGCACCGACCACCTCGCTGAAGAACGGTATTTGCCATTCAAGGATTAACAGGGGACCCATTTAATTTTAACACTGATTTATCACCAGAAAGAATCGCTGTGTAAACATTAAATAATTGATTTTAACATTAACCATGAAGTAGTTCTGATGACAAACCAGCCCCAGAGCAGGATACACGCCTGTCTGCTGGAGGTACTGGCTGCGTTAGTGCGTATGGCACAGGGACCACCGGTCACCTCGCCGGATGGTGTCGCCAGCAGCCAGTTCACAAACGCCAGTCACAGCTAAATGAGCTTTCATTCCCAGTATCTTCTTCCTCACCATGTAAACTTTCATGGCCCTACCAAAAGCAGAAGGGATACAGTTCTTTTTACGTCCTATTCCCCAAGAGAGCTTTGTGTGTCACTGTAGCTTTACAATGTGGAACGAGCTCTTTGAAACAGTCTGAAAATTCAAGGAGCTATAAAGCTAAAAACAGGTGGTTTTTTTTTTTTTTGTTTTTTCTTTTTTTGTCATACTAAGACTACCTGCAGAAGAATCTTCTCACAAAAAATGGTGGTTTCAAATACAATTGTCATTCAGTCTTATTCGATTTAGTAACAGTAAGTTTCCTCCGGAAAACAGTCAAAAGGCTGTAAAAAACAAACCACCACTTCAATAATAAAAGTTTGTGCATAGAATCTAATACAGTCTTTGCATGACTGGATGCCACTAATATGCCATCAACATACTACAGCCATAACGCTACAAGTCAACAGTTTTAAGAGTACATATATGGTGGTGTGTTCTTTTAGAATGGGATCCTCATTGCTTCTTCAAAGACATCTGCAGATCAACGAACCTCAGGTCTCCAGAGAAGGTTTGAGATGCACGCACGCACGCGCACACACACACACACACACACACACTTCTTGATTTTCTTCTAGATCCATTTAGGCTGAAGCATTCCGTACATTTTAGGGTGCAGATTAATACCCAACTCCTGCATGAATTTTAAAAGCCACATCAGCTCCTAATGTAGGCTGCATACAATATCCAAAACAAAGTAGGAGTGCAAAAAAAGTGATCAATACAAAAAGTAAACACACTAGTCTTAATTGTCAAGATTATTCCAGGGCAAGAGTTCTTTTCAAAGATTTCTCTTCACACTTGTTCCTGTTAAGTGGCCCAGCCAAGATAGTTTCCAGTTTTGTTTCAAATTTACTAATGGTTTTACATGCCCTCCCCCCTTTTTTGGGATGCTGGGACACTCAGCAGCAATCACTCTTAGGTGTTAGACAAACCAGCAATCTTGGTCTGTTGGCACCTGTCGAATCCATCCCTCTCAGAGTCCCAAGGTGCATAATATTTTTATTTAGTTTTTACCAACTTACAAATCTGCCAATTCCCCAGTGTCAACGTTCTCTTACAATTACTCTTCTAGCAAATCCAGTCTTCAGTGACAGTCAGATTTGAGGTCATAAGGCCACTCGGATGCAGTGGTGTTTGAGTTTGCAGGGCAAGACTCCTTTGTTTAGTTGATAGAATTCAACAAGCTGGATTAGATCACTGAATTTGGTGTTCCCATCATCCAGACTGAAAAATATCTGTCCATCATCCTCACACTGGGGAAATAAAACGTCCTTCTCAAGTTAGCACATGAAAGATGCAAGCATGGCAAAAACAGGAAGACTAGAAGCGTGTCACGTTGGGTAAATGATGGGCACTGCACAAAAACACTAATACCCAGAGTTCTGCATGAAAACAGGCACGGCGCTAGAAAAGACCTCATTTGAAATATTTTCTTTATAAAATGAAGGACAGTGGGCGGAGTAATTCTAAGCTGTAGAGACAGCATTGGCCTCCACTACATAAAACAAAAATACCACAAAAATAGCTGATAGCCATTTGCAACATTGGCAAGCAACACAAGAGAAGAGGGTTTGGACCAATAAACATGTCTACATCATCTTAAACTTCTGCTGCTCCTTCTGGTGAAGATAAAATCAAATTGCTCTCGCCATCTCAATATAACATTATTTTAAGCTCAACACTATTGGATAATGTCCAAAATAAAGTTTTTTAAAATTTCTGTAACTTATTCTAAGTTTGCCTAAGTGATGTGGCGACAACTGCAGCTGTTGCTGCTGTCAGTCACAGAGAACAAGTGATGCTGCATTACTTCTATAGCTCAGTGACTTAAACTAGTTTTCCAGGCAACGTTAAGATGGAATTTATTCAGACGTTACAGCTCTAAAGAATGGTAATTCCCAATGGAACCATGCCTGTTCACCACATCAGTAATTAAAAAGAAGCCTCTTCAGATAATGACAATGCTTTCTGATTTAAACCTCTTTTTTTTTTTTTGTTTGCTTTTGTTATAAGTTTAGAAAAAATTTACTTACCGGCAAGATTTGAAAATGCTTTATTTTTTGATGATGGCACAGTGTAAGTACAAATGCCTTTGGATTGCTTTGGCTGTCTCGGAGAAGAAATAGCCTAGGAGAGAACAAATTTATGTACACACTAAATACCACAATCCATTTCTTCATGAATAATCAGAAGGACGAAGTTATTTTGTACTAGTCCTAACTCTTCTCCTGTCACATTAACAGGCAGTTTGCTTTTAATTTTTAGACCATGCCTATGCAACACTAACAGAAGAAGAAACAGTGGAAGATGCATGACAGTATTTCTTCTTTTGTATGGATGAAGCTCTTGTTTTTTAATACACTCTCCAGTATCTTGCATCAGTTTATAGAATGTCAGTGTTAGTAAAATTACATTTGAGCTAAATGGCTGCAATTCCACAGAAACAGCTCCATCCTTTCTTAAAACGACTTATCAATTATGCAGTGTCCACATTATCAAGATGGGGAAAACACACAATGATTTTCCTCTAAAACAGTTTATTTTTCTCTCAGCATCATCGGAAACATACTTCAGGAGGTATAACTGGCAACAATATACACTATGTAACTGTCACTCTGGAGCTGACCCACAAAACTGAAGTCCTAACTCAAATAGTTAAATCTGTATTTTGGAAAGGAAAAATACAGAGACATTTTAGGCAGTCAAAGCATGTCTCCTTCCCTTAACATTTATGAACTGAGGAAAGAGAACTTCCCCATGCCACAGGAAACAAGAGTATCCCTTTGGCTTAAGGCCTAGAATGCGAGACGGCCAAGCACAGCAGTTGGGCAGGCCTCAAGCGCTCTAACTGGCTAACCACTGAGCCAGGAATATGCTCTTCCAAGGCTGAGTTGCAAGAACTGCTTGTACTTTACGGACCCGAAAAAACTTGCCCCCGCTCCTCAGGACCAACTGAGAAATGTCAATACCACAGAAATGCACCATCGTAACCAGGATCACTCCAGTACTAAGAGACAGGCATGTCCTGCCACTACCAGAAAACAGACTCGCATTTGAACATTCCTTTTTTTCCTAGCAAGAACGGATGTGTGGAAAAGGGACCTAAGACCTTACACACTGGGATGTCTCTGCCCTCTGGTCACTGCAGCTGCTCGTGCAGGTATTTCTAGATTACCTTTCATCTAGCTGTCTCAGATAATGCAAGGTATCGGAAACTAGGGGCACAACGCAAAGCTCAGCACAACGGACCCTGCCAGTGTTTACTCCATGCCTTGGGCAAGCAGCAGCCCATCCGCACTAACAGTGACTGCACCTGTACAGAGGCGTACTCTCAGCAACAGCTTCCAGAAACAACCACGTGACAGAAGCATCGCCTGCATGTTTACATCGCTGGACGTGTTACGAGAGACATCAGAAGACTTCCCTCTTCTTCCCCAGTGTTAACTTCCTAGCCTCTTTTGCTTAAGAAGACAGACAGCAGGAAAACGCCACTGAGACTTTGCTATCCTGAAGGCTGTGATCCACAGATCCCAGGGCACACAGGCAACGCGGTGCTTTCGCTGCACCTGACTGACCTCGCTACAGCTGAACGCTAACCAACCTCAGCCTTCTGCAGTGAGTAAGCTGGCTGGAGCATAAATCTAAGGCACCAGCAACCGTATGAAAACCCAAAGAAGGATGGCCCACTAGATTCCCAAGGCAAGCCAAAACGGACCCAAGATGGTTAAGCAGTTCTGTAGCGCGTGAGAACCAGAAACTCAACAAATAAGCTGCGTGCCCCTTCAGCAGTGCTCTTCTGCTTTCTTTGGCCTGCTTGTATGAAAAAATCTTTTCCCATACAAATGTCAGTAGTTTTAGGCCAGCAACACCCACCAAAAAAACCCAAAACAAATAAAAAATTGCTCGACGAGTGTGTACACGCACTGTTTCTCTAACACATTTCATTCTTTACAAGCTACCAATCAAAAAAATTTGTGGTGTTCCTCAATCGGAAAATGCTGTGGCAAGGCTTGTCTCCTGAGAAGACAACACGGAAGCTTCTACCTTAACCCTGCTGGCAGTGAGACTGAACTGAAGGCAACCATGTTCCCCCCATCACATACACAATGAATCGTTGAATGCAGTGTAAGGAATTTCCCTAGAATAATCATAACTACAAATAAATAAAACAGGGATGCTCAGAAAATATGTAAATATCAGCAACAGACAATTCACAGAAATGCTAGGTACTTTAATTTCTTGCAGAAATAAATAGGAAGAAATTATCATTAACTACTCTGATACGTGCAGAAGAGCACAAAAGCTCACTATAAATTTGTGCACAAATGGCTTGGTACAGCTTTGCCCAAAAAAAACATCTCCTCAATGCAGATTACAGTAATTATTTTCAAATTCTAACATTCTCTGAAACTCGATTACCTCTGTTGAAAAAAAAAAAAAAAGAAAAAAAGTTGTGTATTCTTTGTATTCTGTTTTCCAGGTTAAGAGTTAGAACCCACTCCCACAAAGATGTGCTCAGTCTTCTGGAATTCCAGGCAAGTTATGGTGGGACTGCTCAAGAATCAGGTTACTCATTAGTGCTCCCAAACCTCACACCCTTACAGCAGAAGCTGTGTTCCTGTTATAGTGCTTACCATGAGATCACAAATACCAAACGACAGGAATACTTACCCATCCACGAGCCCTTGCTGCTTAATAATCCTGTGAGATTCTTCTCTGGAGATTCTGCCATGAAACCAATGCTGTGTCCTATGAATAACTGGAGGCGAGAGGGAAAGGAGACAATGGTTACAAACCTGTAAGGTGCAACGGTTTCTTCCACACAGCATTTATTTAAACATTGTAAAGGTGGGTACAGTTTTGTTGCAGAATATGAAATATCTTAATTGATCACTACAAAAAATGAATCAACATGAAAAATGCACCAGATGTCCCACATGCTCGATAAGCCAAATGCACAGGCACTACCTCCATGTACCTCATGATGAAGTTAACGAGGGAAATGTCTTCCACCATTGTCCTTCCACAGTTTCTTGAAACTGCTGGGTTTAGACAACTCTTAGAACACAATGTATGAGCTAACAAGTTAGAGCCAAGCCCCTTTAACTCTAGAACGAAAAGCACTTCAGCTTGGGCTTTCAAAGGCGGAGTTATCCTCAAATATCTTACAGTTATTGTTCTATTGTTTTTCAAATGGTATTTTAAGTTCTATTCAACAGAATAAAAACACAATACCTATGTTTCCTCTTAAGAGATCCAGGATATTAATATACGATTTCCTATTATTTTAATAAACTTACAATGTCAAAGAGATGTTCAGGGCTTACATTACAGATATCTGTCCTTTACATTATTCAATTATTACAGAATGATTGCTATTTTGAATACTCTTATTTTTAATTTTTAAAGATCAACAGATGACGCACTGACTGTCATTGTCTAAAATGAAGAACTGACCTCTGCATTTTTTTTACTGGAAACATTTATGTAGTCTCAATTTTCATAAAATCTGGGTTTCAAAAGGTTGGAATTGAAGAAAAGCTTGAGGGTGCCTTCAAAGGAGAACAATTTCCTTCATACTATGTCTGTACAGGTGAGCATGCTATGACACAGAAGTGATTGATAAACACCAAACAGTACTTCATGGCAAAGCCTTAATACCACATGTCTGCTCTCTATCTTTGTATGAAATAATATCTTAGTCACCCACAAAGGCCTCTTACACGATGCTTACAAAACAGCAGAATTTACCTGTACTCAGTGTGGAAGGATGGAGTGGACTTTGGCTACCCAAGATGTTCATTCGTGTGCTACGTTTCTGTAGAGAAAATGAGTTACCGTTAAATCCACGCTAAAACCTCAGCAGAAGAGAATTAGTGCACATGCAATACAGATTTAATTTACCGGAAACTTGGGGCTGGGCAAGTTTAATGCAAAGATGAGAAAAAGAAATGCAACTCTGAAGGGGGCTAATCTACAAGCAGCAGCTCAGTTCAGTTGGCTTAAATCACGAGCCAGATGTTAATGATGAAAGCTCAGTATCTTTAAAAAAAAAAAAAAAGAAAAAAAAAAAGAAAAAAAATGACAGAAAAAAAAGGAAAAGTCTGATATGTTTCTGCTCAGGCGAAATACCAGGCACTCAGTAAATCAAGCAGTATTTCCCTCCCGTACATAAAGCACTAGCTAGTGCTTCAGTGACGACTCCTATTCCCTAAGAGACGAGCATGGGGGAAAACTTGTACTGCAGCTGTCTGTCCACAAGACACTATAAACAAGTTACATCAGTTTTCATTGCAAGAGGTCCTGCCTCTTGTATATTCTGCAATTAAACTTACTGGGAGCAAGCCATTAGTCAGAGCCCCAGCCTCTTCCATGTGGGGAAGCATTTAATTTGACATATTCCTCCTCAGAGACTGGTTTTGCAAACTGGCAGTAAAGTTCTGGTGGGTCTGCTTTCCCCCTCAACTTTCCTCTGGACACTAGGGGGACAGAGAAGCAGTGGTAGAAGGTTGGTGTGAATGTGACAGTTTTGCTAACGATGGATATTGACTTTCAGATCTGCATGCTTGCAGTGTGATTGTTTCAGGCCGGAGCTAAGCTATACTGTGACCAGCACTGCACTAGTATCATAGCACACTCTGTGTCTTGGCTCTCAACAGACACTGATTACAAAAATAGAAAAGAAGAGAAGATAGCTACCCTCCAAGCATGTCCTTCTTCCAAGGCAGCACTCTGTGCTTCAGCAGGGTTTTCAATAACTCTTCCTATTTGCCCCGAAAAATCCATTGCTACTAGTGAGTTTTCAGATACACTTCTCTGAAAAGGAATTTTCACTTGTTTCAAAAAACAGGGAAAGAAAAAACCAACTTGAGAGAGTTTCATTTCAAAACGTTTCAGTTTCAGAAGACTTTCCAAAGCATGGAAAACACAGCTATTTTTCTTTTCCTTGAAAAACATTAACAGACAGTAAAACACATGCTTTTTTCTTTTCAGGCCATACGGGAGGGAGAGGATCCAGGTTCAGGCCGTTCAGGTTGCCCACTTGCCCTATTACCGTACCCCACTCATTTGCAGGGCCGGCTGGGATCCAAATATAGCATCTTCAGTTTTAGATAGCTGACAGTCAGCTTTTGGCCCAGCACATTTTCTGAGATTTAAGAGCAAGTTTTGCCAGACCTATGCTGGCTTCTGCAGGGACAGCCAGATGTCTCTGTGCCTGGCATAGCCAAGATTTCTCAATCATGTGGATAACGTAAGCCTGAGATAAGTAAGTGGAGAGCCAGCTACATAAATCGTACCCACAGAAAACGTGAACTTTACATTGATTTGCTACACAATGCTGAATTTACATTTCTCAGTGTGAAATTCTCCACTTTCAAAATGCAAAAGCAAATGCACCTTTTCAAACATGAAACGTTAATGAAGCAAAGTTCATTACTTACTACTGGAGTGGAAAAGTGTGGAAGCATGGCTTTTCTCTGCTGGGGAATCCTGTAATTCTGATACAGCAGCATTCCATACTGTCAACAGAGATGTGAATACATTGTTATTCAAAAGTATACCATAGGAAAAAAAAATCTGTAGCGATTTCACAACACCTCTTGCACAGGATCAAGGTGCTGTCAGTTTATTTTTGTGGTCAGAAGCTGTCCCAAAGCAATTTGCACCGAGTAACAGTGATTGGTGGGTGGCAACAGAGCAACAAATATGAACAGAAACTTTATTTAAAAGACAACACTTTCACAAGCCTGAGCAAAATGCACAGCTCATTCCTGCCACTCCCAGCCACCAACATATATTAATAGAATCATAAAGGTTGGAAAAGACCAAGCTTCCACTCAAGGTCCCTCTCTCTTACCCTCTAATAATGTGAAAAAAAAAAAAAAAAATCTGCATAAGAAGTTCTGTAAAAGATAACACAAAGATGAACTCGGTTTTCATAATGATATAAAATCGGAAGCTTTCTACTTCACTAGCTGTTTTAAGGGCTTTAAGGGGAAATGCCAGATGCCAGTACACAGAAATGTGCTGCCACACAGCACTGTTTTTGCCACAGGCAGCACTGCAGAGAACGGCTCCTCTGGACATGCAAGATGCATGACTACACATTTGGAATTAAGAGCTAATTCTCTACACTGGAGAGGTTTTTTCTTGCCATTCAGGATCAGTAGCGCCTGGACAACTATAGCGAAATCCTTCATTTCTTTAAAGGAGTGATATCTTCAGGGCATGATTCACTACAGTTAGCTGATCCCGTGTTTGAGCAGTTTCCTCAGAATGAAAATTCTGTGCAAATCAGAAAAAAGGACAGTTGTGGAGAAGCATTTGGATGTGGCTGGGGAATAAAACTCTTACTATATTGTTAGAGTATATTAAATTTGAGCCAAGTCAAGTGAATACACTGAAGACCAGATAATGGTGGCCAACAGTTATCAACCTCACAGAAAAGAAATACGCATCTTGTACCTAGGACTGCTTCCTGAATCCTGGCCTGTAACTGAAATACCTACGGCTGGTACATCCTCTTTTGCAACCACGTAAAATAGGGAAGGAATTTCTGTACTGCAATTCCTAAGGAATTTCTCACAATTAACAAATGAGGCAGCATCTGGAGATCATTCAAAGAGCAGTGTAATGATTTGGAAGATGGCAGCTCAGTGTGAACGGAGAACAGGCAACACAGAGGAACAGATAATTGCAGCAAACATTTGGCACATCTTGAGAACAGGTTAACGAGAAAGTCTGAAAGGAGCATGGGTGGGGAATAAAAGACATTCATGCAACAACGGGAATCCCTGCAGCTCTTCCGCATCGATGCCACGCCTGGACCAGGAAGCCACAAAACCTCACGGTCCTTTGTCACACCCGCTCCCCGTCAGCGCCCTGGTCACAGCATGGGGATGCAGCTCCACCGGGTCCCGCAGCACTGGTGGGAAGGAGGGCATTTTGCTGGAGAGGCTGGAGAGCAGTGGGGCACACAGGCTTTGCTGACATGTCCTGCTGCTTACACAGGAAAGGCAACTGCGGTCGTTTGGGAGAGAGATGGAGCACATGATGGCCTTGAGGAACATCTTGGCATAGCCCTGAAGCTGTGCCCCCATCCTACTGGCTTCCTCGCAGCGCTAACCATGACACGCCCCATGTTGGGGACAGCTTGGCAGATGGCAGTCACCGACAGGACACAGTGTCCTAGCGGGTCTGCATCCTGCCCTCACCCCCAGCGCAGCGACTAGGGCTGGCCCTGCTCCCTGGCGTACAGGAACGGCATTGTCTGGCCAGCCCTCTCCAAGAATCTGGAATTACATGTTTACTGTAGAGAGAGCCAAAGATGCCTGAGTTGAAGGTTTTCCTTCCTATTTTGGTGGACCTGTATCTAGTATCGGGAACCACAGCACCAGTCTGAACATGCCTGTATTTTTCTAATTACATTTTCTACATTAGATTTTGACACAGAATACTAGAGGGTAGGATAACTGCATGGAAGAGAAGTGGGATTTTCATGGGTAAGGCATGAGAGAGAACGTGTTCATATTTGATATATTTAATTTCTTACACGTACATATTCCTTTTAACATGAGGGAGGATTTACTAAGGTATGAAGAAGAGACTAGCAGTAGTTTTCAAAGCAGCATTTTCAGGGATAAATTAAAAAAAAAAAAAAAAATCTGCAAATTTCCCGAAGAAAATCAGGAAATTTTCTGCTTCAAACTTCACAAAATAACCAACTTTCTTCTCAGTTCTTCCTATGCTGATTATGTTTCAAAAGTACAAATAACTTTCACCCAGAGATAGAGCGGCATATTTTTGTTATCTGTTTTGAATTTGTTTTTGAACCTTCAGAAAACTGAAAAGAATTGCAAAGGCTGTAGTTAGCACTCTCTTCTAGTTAAGATATTCACTCGCCCTTATCAAAATGTTTTTTTTATGTTACTTGCAAATACCTGTTTAGCAATTTTGTTGGTTCATTCACGTATCATAAATTTGGCTCAAAACCTGAAATTACACTTGATTCATATGTGCAAGGGATTCTGCTGGTGCTGTGCTTAAATGCTTAGGAGGGACAGGTCTACCAGGCATTTTGCTCAGCCCTATTGTTTTGGAGGTAGATGATACTTAAGAACAAACAGGAATTTTTTGATGAGCAAACAAATGACAGCTGCAAGTGAACTACAGGTGTAGCTCTATTAACACAAGAAATTTATACCTTGAGGAGTCGAAAGGCAGTCATCCAGCATGTCCTGCTTTGCTCATCTTCAGCACACAACAACCTCAGCTCCTTCGTTTCATTTCTTACTCTGTTAGGCTATAAAGCATTAGAGGGAATTCAGCTACATTCAGTAAAAACCAACAACACAGAAGATTTACTGTGAAGTAAAGGCAGGTACAATGCTTGTCTACGAACTGGTCAGAGAAGGCTCACAACACCCTGAATTAAAGCTCACTAGAAGATGAACATGTTTTGAAAGAAATCTCTCTCTCTGCTTGATCCAGTAAGACCAAGCCTTTTTTTTTTTTTTAATAAAAAAAAAACTGTGACAACTTTTATTAGCCCCACTTTCAAGCTGGAAACCCAAAGCTTCAGTGACAGATCCTAAGCCACACTGAAGCCTCACAGCTCTCTCCCCTCCGCACCCTCTTTTTGTTCTGCCATCATCATTCCCCTACAGTCAGTGCTTGTTTTGGGAGTTCTCCCCCAGTTTTAAGTTCTTCCTGCTGTTCATGTTGAAATCTTTATGTAGCTCCCTGAGCACTGCTCTCACCATCTACGTGTGCAGGCCCCTCCACGCTGTGAGTGCCACAGAGCAGCCTCCCTGAACTTGCCAACCTAACACACTCAGCTGCTGGTGCTGAAGGAGAGGAATGGCTCCTGGAGCTGACTGCACAGGAAGTGGCCAGCATGTGTGGGGAATGACAGGCTTTGTCCCAAATGGACAAGAAATGCCTACATCGCCATGGTGCCATATTGCAGTGAGAGCGCTTGGGCTCTTCCCACCAGGTGCCTTCCCAAACAGCTGCTTCCATCAGCTCAGGAAACCATCAGAGCTGCAGCCAGTCACTGCTATCTGACGCAAACACATAGTGTCCAGCTCTGGAACAGCTGCTAGGAAGGAGCCTACTTCATTTCTGTCAATAAAGCCAGCTCCCATCTGTATTTTCCTGTCAGAAAATGAAAACTTTGAAGTATTTTTTACTGACACGTCAATGTCAGTGCATAAAAGGGACAACTCTGGATGCAATCTGATTAGGAAAAAGATAGCTTCTGCTGTTACGCCTTACTCTTCTTCCTCTCTAGGAATACGCTGTACAAGTATACACATATGCCAAAGAAAGAGCACCTCTAAAGGAGGCAATATTAGTAATAACCCTAATGCTGGATCTCCTCTTACCTGATCTGGTTATTCTTGAAAAAAATACATTCCTATCCATCAGCACAACAGTGTTGGAAAACCCTCAAAGGTAACTGCTTATTCTTATTGCCATTTTCGAAGACAATCTTCTATGTTAAATGAAAACAAACATCTGGCCAGTAATACTGGTACAATTACACCTGATCAAAGCATGGTCCTTGTTGCTATACAGTTTTGGTGCTCACTGTCCAGAGAAACTTTCCTGTTCAGTCAGAGCACTAGGAGAGAAGATTTCATCTGTGAGGTGAACCCAGGCCAGCTCACAGGCACACCACGCTTCAGCACTGAGCTGATCCTGCACAGAAATTTCCCAGTCCAAAGAAGCACCAGACAAAGTGTTAAAAATGTCACAAAAAATGATGGCAAGATTCACAAGACATGCCTGCCAAATGAAAGGCTTTCAAGATCAGGTCTTCCTGACAGAAATACTTGCAGACTTCTACACACAAATCCCATCTAGCTGGGGGATCTCTGAGCTACCATCACCACCTTGCATTCAGGAAGAGCTTCACAAGACGATTTACCTTTATACAAAATCCATACTCTGCAGGTGCATTGTACAACTTCTTGCCTGCTATCAATGAGAAGATATTGCTGTCTTCTAGGTCAGCCAACAACTGCAGATGTCTTGGCTCCTGCAGAAGTAACGTGTTTTAGCACATGTCAGAAGAGGATTCTGGAACACCTTGCTGCAAGGACTGCAGTCTCGGAAGACCAGCATCCAACAGAGGGCAGTGTATGAACGCTCTGCTCCTCCCTCAGGCAGCCTGAGTGGACACTGCCTGCCACCTTTCAAGTATCAGCCTGCTAACCCGAGGGCGCTTAATGCAAGAAGCTGACAAAATGCTTATTCAAATACATCGAACTGGAAATGGCACAACCTATTACATTGCTTCTGGGAAATCTGGAAATTAGATAATGCAAAGCATTGCTTAAAGTATCATTTGAAATAAATTCATGAACAGCTATCTGAAGAACATGATTTCTCTTGCTAACCTCGTTAAGGTGACTTCAGCAAGCACAATTCTGTTATCTGGCTAGGTTGGTTTTATTATATAACAGTGCACTGAGAGCCCAGGACTTGTTTTCATTTGATCATGGCTTGCTTACCCTTTTCTACGCAATAAAAAAGGGAACACTTTGTGCAGATATTAAAAAAAAAAAACAAAAAAAAAAACCTCCCACTGTACAAGAAGAAAATCCTCTCGCATGCTAGTAGTGTGCAACTTCTTTTTTAATCTTACCTTTGAAGTTCCTTTTGTAGAACAATAAAGTCCTGATCTCCTCAAACACACATACAATTTCTTCCACGATTTTCTACCCAGCTCTTTCACATGCAAGAAACCTTGTATTTCAGGGCAGCTACTGGAGTTTAAAAAATTCTGTTGGAGAGGAAAATGTACGTGATGATTGTGTCCTACACATTTATCATAAAATTGGTATTTCTTTTCAGATAAGAGAAGCAAATGGCAAATCACTCCACAGACTTTGAGCACAGCTTCACATTAACTAACCTGCATGTTTAAGCTGGTTTACCAAACCAAAATGGACATCCCTTCCCCTCCTATCACATCTACCTGGCTGACTCTTCCCGCCACCTCCCTGGTGTCACGATAGCAATGTGACACAAAGTCAGACAAAGTCCTGCCCAAACCCTGCCCAAACCCTCCCCAACCCAAGCAGAACTGTTCATGTCCTGACAGACAAACGAAGTGTGCCGAGACTTCCAGCCTCTGCACAGTTCCAAGGGGGTGACTCAGCTGCACAGCCAGGGACTTGGGACAGAAGCCCACCAGCAGCAGCTACAGTGGGAGCGGTTCGTGAAACAGGAGCCTTAACCAGGGTGTTTCTCAGGCAGAATCCCTCCGTTTATCACACAGCACGATTCTCTCTAGTGCTGTAAAAACAATCAATTCAGGTTCATGTACTGACATTTTCCTGTCTTCTGTGTGAATACTTAAATCTCCAACAGGCTAACCAGTTCTCTGTATCCTCATTCTACTTGCATTTGGCCCGAAAGGACATAAAGTAAATTTATTAATGACTCGAAGAAAATAATACCTTGTCCCAATAGCTCTGCCAACTATCTAACTTGGAAACATTGGCCAAAATCTGCAACTTTATCCAGAAGTTTCAGAATGAGAACAGCCTGTAGCACCATTTCCCACACCAAAGTCCTGTGCAGTACACATGCACCTGCCCCAGGACAAGAGGTATGACAGACAACACAGGACTTAGATGGAAACTTAGCGCAGTAAAATAAATGTCAGCAATTACACTACACCTCCAGATCCAGAAGGATTTATTTATGTTCTTGACATAATGAGAAGGAGCACATATGGAATCATTTGATCTGCCATACGTCAAAGGAAGGAAGCATTAACTATGGTTAGCCAGGTGTCGGACTGTCCCTTTAACACAATGGGCTAGATTTTTAAATGATAGAGGGCCTGGTAAGTAAGTTAAATGCCAAACTGTTAATAAATTCACATAATAGGAAGAAAAATCCATAAATCTGGTTGGCTTAGATGCCTCTGAAAAGTTGTATTATGGTGTTATTTAGGAGACAATGCTCACAGAAAACAAAACCAAAACCAATGCCCTTTGTCAGAATTCTTAGTTGCGTTAAAACCTAATTGTTCGTCATTCCCCCCCTAACAGACTGGAAAAGAACAGTCAATTTTGCTGCTATTTGTGCTATAAATCTGCTCCTCAACTGTGAAAATAAGAGACCAAAGGAAGAAAATACTCTCTCTAGAGACAGATAAACGACAGTCCACCTAGCTAAAGAAAAAGTAAACTAAGATGCAAGCCGCTTGCATATCTGAGTAAGACTAACAACAGAGAAAACAGATCCCACCATTATTAATGCTCTTGTTAAGACTAGAAGTAACAGCTCTTAATGCAGCACATGATATTCTGACATGACATTTAATGTTCTTTCCTACTTCCTGTGTAATTAAAAAGCCAATGCACTCACTCAATGTCTGAGGTGGCCTCAGATGCAACACACTTAGCGACTACTAGACTGCAGGAAGTTTACCTTCAACAAATTACAACTGTCACTGAAATTATGAAAAACAGTTGTATGGTTTTTAAGAACAAAAGGGTATTTAATATCAACGCTTCAAGTAAGTCTGATTTTTACAGTTAACAAACTAAAGAGAACGTATCCACTCCTTTGCCCTGCTCTCTTGCACTGTTAATCCCCATGAGTCACCCTTTTCCAGGACTGCACCTACTGAACCTTCCTTCCCAGAAGCAGACTCCCGCATTTCACAATGCTGCACAGTTTTCCTTTGTCTACCAAGCTGCACTAGATTCCAAACTTTTTTTTTCTCTTCAAAAGTGTCCTGCTCTTTTAGGGAGTCCTGCTTCTCATCCAACAAGCAAGCTCGATTCCCCAGTTCCACTGCTGGAAACAAGATCCAAGGTGTGTCCACCTCTACCAGCCTGTGGCAACGCCTGGGTTCCGGGTTACCACCAGACCTTACACAAAGCACTGGAGGCAGCGCTTGCCCCTTCTCTCCGCCTGGCCCATGCCCTTGCAGAGTGCCGGGCCCCGCTAAGTAGGCCATGAAGTACTCGCGTGGCAGCGCGAGGGAGAAGCTCCTGCCCTAGAGGTATTGAACGTGCCTCGAAAAGCAGGGGCCTAATTAGAGAAGTATGAGTGCAAAGCTGACCCAAGGGCACTTTGCTGCATGTGACTTTTGTTTTTAGTTCCAGCAACTCTTTGTTTCCCAGCTGAAAGTGCATGGTAATGTTTTCAATTCTTTTTGGTGAACCTGGAGCCAGTATTGTAAAGTGGTTACAGGACAAAATGAACAAACGAGTTCAAACGTGAGTGGAAAATTGTCCTATCTAAACAGATAGTCAATGTGAATTTGCAAACATGCAAAATGACAGGAATACAGCTAAAATCAGTTATTTGTATTTGTACTTCCTTCATATCTTTGTTTCTTCTGCTCTACAATTTCCTGTGTTATTCATGGTACATGTTGTTCATGTCTTCCAGGTGTCACTGTCTTATACACTTAATATAGAACAAACAATATTTAATATTTAAATTAATTACACTTACTATTTAACAAACAATGTGTTTTAACTTGGCCTCAATGCATCTGTGGGTTTAACGTCCCCCCTTTGAGACAAGGACTAAGGTGAAAAAGATCTGGACAGGGCTCAGATTGGTGTTCTTCAGCGTGAGGTCTCAGTGAATGAGGAGCAGGTCAGGGTGGTGACACTGCAGCACCATCCTCAGAGATCACCCAGCTGTGCCACTGCCTCCTCATGAGCAAGCAAGAAACTGCACAGCGACATCAAAGCTTCAGTATAAACTCAGGGCACGTGCTTCTGCCACACAGATTACACAGCCCTACTAGCACATACACACAGGGTCCCCACGCCTCTAATTTACCCTGTGGAGTTTTAAGTGCAATAACTTTGCAAATGCTACATCTAGTGTTCTGTAACCACCTGCACTTACTTCAGTTATTTCAAAAAACACTTGGTGTGTCAGCATTAGGAGCCTGAAGCACAAATTAGTACCTCTACCTGAACTCAGCAGAAGTCAGCAAGGGGGGTGGCAGCTACTGGCACAAAACCACTAGGGAAGGAGAGAAAAAAAGTCCTTCTGTGTCTTTAAGTGGACAAGACACTAATACACCGAGGTGGCTGCCCCACAGAGCAGTCACCTGAGGAAGTTCAGTAGTAATGGAACAAATACATATGAATGCAGCTATGAACTGCATGTAAGTTATACCTCAAAGCCACTGGGTTACCTCTTTGTCTCATATTTTCAGCAACACCTGGTAACTAACTACACCTGTCCTCCCACCAGCCATTTCCAGACCTCTGAATTCCTCCTTCCCTCCCCCCAACCTCTCCCCTCCAGTTCCAAAACCTTGTGCACACAGATAACTTACAGTACCTGCAATAGCTGTGACTGTGGAATACTGCCATTTGTTTGCTGGCACCAGGCAACCATTTGCTCTGGAAAGAAATTCTGGACACAAAAAGAGAAAACAAGTTGAAGTCATACTATATTTGAACACCTTCATATAGAATCAGTGGAATTACTTTCCAGTCATAATTTTGTGGAACTACCATCCTTAAACCAGTTTGGAGATCCATTTTCACACAAAGTAACACCAGGACTTTCAGGAGCAATTCGTCCCTTCCTTCTGCTCACCAGAAGCTGTAAGCCATAAGACCATGCAGATTGAATCTGGATTTTTAAGTATCAAGTACACAGTATTTCCTAAGTAAGTTCACTTCCCCAGTACTTATCCTAAAGGCTTTTTGGATCTTTAACAGCCTCTGCTTTCTAGGGAGGGACAGGAAAAACGGTCCAGCAAGTTGGGTACTCAGTCACTCCTTGTTTATTGCATGTTCTGCCACAGAATTTCTGTTTCCCTCCCCCTTCAGGAAGGCTATTTGGTGAACAAACTCTCTGTAACTCCTCTTGCCATGTGGAAGATGCAGAGCAGGAGAAATAAAAAGTTATCTCTACCTCACAGGGGTAAACAGGATGAAAATGCATGAAAAGAAATCTCAGGTGGGGACGCTGCAGGATCCCCAGTACGCACTCTGATAGTACTCTCCTTTTATCCAAAACATAGTTCTTCGGAGCTGCGTCTGCCTGAACCTGAAACCTGCCCAGTTCCATCAGAATGCTCCAACAAGAACTGCCACCCACAGACCTCAGTTATGAGAAAGAGCTCGTGTGTGACTGTTGGTGCTTTCAGTTGGTTGCTCAACAGTCAGTTTGTACGCAGGACTTCAAACCCTTCCATCCGTCCTTTGCGTTTCAGGGCGATATAACAGAGCCCAGTATTTTTTCTTGCAGTGATCAGTCAGTCGCATTTTCTAGGAAACGAAACACTAAAAACTCCAGAAGGACATGTGCAACAATCATGCCCAACCACTGTGTCACACTCCCTGCTTCACAAGCTGGACTTCAATAATCTCAAAGCAATGTAATTCGGTACACCGAATTTACTGTACACAACAATTACATTAAATCGTTCTTGAAACATTTAAACATTATTTGAAGCATAAAGACATGCAGAATTGCCTGAAATAGAACAATGGCTGTAATAAGATGAATTACAACAAAAAATGTTCTAGTGTAGACCATTCACTACTCGTCAGGCAATACAAATTTCAGTCTTTAAGGCATAAAGAGAAGCACTGAAGAGAAATCACCCTTCTGCCAGGTAGGCTGCACAATGAGTTATGAGAGCTAACATTTACCAGCTTCTTTGAGTAGAAACAGTGCCATATGGCAACAGCTAATGCAATGGATAGGAAGCGTTCGCATTCTTAAACCAGAAGAATGATTTGTTCTCCCACTGCAAGAGCCTGGGACCGAATGCCAAGCATTCTGGGTCTGCCTCCCCTACTCTGTTATTAATTAAAGAATACCACATTAAACCATGTGCTAGCTCTCATGATACCAAAATCCTGTAAAGCACTCAGGTGTCCGTAGGTTATCAGATGGGAAGTTCAAGAGAAGTGCAGCGTTACAAACGCTCAGTGTACAGGAATGTTTCAAGCAGTAAGTGAAGGCACAGGTTCTCAGACGAGCACCAGCAGGTGACAAATGTATGTGGAGCAACCTACGTGAAGATGCAGCAGCTGTGCCTGAGTGTCTGTGAGGAAATGAATTAATTTCTCATCTGCAGCAACTTCAACAATGAGTTTTCATGTCCTCATGTCATGTGACCTCAGGTATCTTTTTGCTTCTGGCACCAGAAATGCCAGACTGCCCCAAAACCTATTCCATCCTTCTCTAGACCGTCCTTCTTCCAGCCATCCAGATGGGTTGCACCAGCTGACACCGGTTCATGTCACTAGCCTGTTCCCACCAAACGTTTAGATAAAATCTGAAAAATGATCCCCAAATAAGCAACTGCACTGCAAACAGCTCAAAATCACAACACTCTGAGGGTATTATAAGGGTCGTGTTAAGCGCAGTTATATCACACCTCCCGCTTTTCAGACATGGGTAGACATGAGGACAGGGTGAGGGTGACTATGATCAGAGCATGCTAGTGAAGCACAGCCATACGTGAGACCATGTTCAACACATGTAACAAAAAAATGGGAACTCCTTGCACGTAACAGGTGCTTTGGGGGTTACACGGAGATTTTTTTAGTACTGCTATAAGGAATTAAAGTTTGGATACCGTATAGTATTTGAACAATTTGCATCAAATCAAGTAACTTTGAAAGTAATGAGAAAATTGCACTTTGCTTGTTTTCCTTGAATCCATAAAGATTTTTCTGCTCAGTCTCCAACACAGCAATGGCCAGTATATTTGGTAACTTGAAAACAGTTGAGGTTTTTAGGCCATAAAGAGACTAAAAGGAATTTAAACATTGGTTAAAATTTCTTCGGAAAGAATTCCATTGTTGTCTTTTTTTTTTTTTTTAATAGATCTTTTAAGACCTAATGGTGCACAGCACTGTTACTGCAATCCACTCCTCTCCAGGTGTAAACAACTAGGCAGTATGACTCACCATGGGATTTTTGAAAAATTCGTATTTTGCGTAATTTTTCCTGAACAAAAATTTACTTTCACTTCCCATTGTGGACTCAACTTGAACGATGAGCTCATGATCTTCCAAGCACCTCTCTGTGGAAAAAGAACACGATGTTAACACATGACCAACCAGCAGAAGCAGCAAGAACAACTTCCAAGAATGTAAGTAAAGCAACTCAGTATAATTCAGCTACCTTTACTGAAGTTAACAAAGCATTTCATAGCTTTCAGATCATACTGTCATGAGGTATTTGAAGGAACTAGGGCTTAAGTATCACAAAGTTTAATGTTACATGACATAGTTTGTAAAGATATCCTACATCAGGGCTACGTAAGTACAGACTTCTGAGAAAGGAAAGGACAAGACTTTTTGTATGCCTCCCTGCCTGGCAGTAGCTTAAATCGTGCACTGATCTCTTCCTCGGTGTTTGCCATTTGCTGTGGAACTGGAAAGGTGGTAAGACTTAAGGGGAAAAAAATTGTGGAAAGGCTACTGTTAGTTCTTGAACTGTCACAGAAATACAGTGTCCTGTTTGACCACTCTATAAAAATAGTTCATTTCAAGGTGAACCTCAGGCCTTCATTGTGGATGCTAGACAATGGGGTTTATTATGAAAGAGGTCACAGGATCTACTTTACAGGAGCACTGACAGAGACAAATGTTTTGTACACATGACAGGGCAATTTTCTGCTCTAGATTTGGTTACAAGGTAAGTCCCCATAACCACTGCTTCTTTGGTCAAAAGAATGACACATCAAAGCACCAACAGATAGCTTAACAAATCCAATTCACTGAAAGCAGTAGCTCAAAAGAAGGCAGCTGGCCTAAGTGTACACTACTTAATGAAATCATTATCTTGGCAGATCTTCAAAAGTTTCTAAGAAAATACGTAGGTATTCTTCTAACATCTAATAGTCAGTACTTTCATCTCATATGTAACAGGGAATAAAAAATGAGGCCAAACAAAAAATAACTGTCACGTAGTCCAAACCACGTGTGACCTGCTGACCAAAGAAGTTCGGATAGCCCTCTCCCCGCTTCACATTCCTGCATCCTTGCATTCTCAGATCGGAAATGCCAGGCTGACACCCAGTTCTCTTGGGGGATTTTGAGGATGGAGCGCAAGCTGTAATTGGTATCTCAAGAAGCAGCCCATTCCTGAGTGTCACTCGGATTATTCGACCTGACATTTTAATGTAAGTTCTTGGACTGAAAATGTAACCCCTCTCTGAATGATCCCATTGTTTCTTCACCTGCATTTAGACTGTCAGTCATCACCACCTCACTGATGAGTTCAGAATTTACCACGCTTTTGCAACCTCCAGCCTTGTTATAGATTGTGTTTCAAGGAGTTAATGCTGAAGATTTTCTGTATTTGGTGACTTTTACACAGCGAGCTGCTTCCTAATGCATTAGCCAAACGCTGCGGTTAAGGGGCGGTCCTTTGACTAATGCATGCTGGAACACTACTGCTGATACCACGTGAGGGCATTTTGCACCACCTGAGCCCTCATCACCAACACCTCCACGTTACCGGGAGGCTTCACAGGTAAAGTTTCAGATACTGATCTATGGCTGTCGTCCTGATTTTTTTAGGCAACTGCGTAGGTCAAATCTCCTCTCTCCACACCATGAGGAGATGGTGGGATTTTGAGGATGGATGGTCTTTCTGTTTTTTAAAATACCTTTGCTCCAAAAACATTCCATTATACTGATAGGAATGTTCCCCACAGTATGAACCCTGAAAGACCACATGCTCTGCTGCTGGCTGCTTCGGTTAGCAATGAAGTTGTGATCTTTGCTTGCCTACCGCCCTGTTAAAGACCTGCCTAAAGGCAGGGACAAACCATGTCTTGTTCCTTCTGCCTTGAGGAGCTGCACTGTAGATGAACAATTGTCAGTTTGTTTTGCATTCTGATTGTTCGTTTGGGTAAATGCACCCAGTGGCTGCCCACTAGATGCCTCACGGAACTGAGGTACAGGTATCTCTTCACCAGATCAAGATCCTTTTCAGATTTGTGGGGCTACTCCTGCCCATTTAGTGTTTACATTTTCATTTTGATGGAGAAAGCCATCTTGAAGAAAAGGTGCAACATTTCATAGCACAAGTGTGTAAAAAGAAGCTAGTCCTGGTTGGTTTGCTACTATTTCATGGAGACTTGGGAAGTCCTTGGCAATTTGCTCTTGGTCAGTTCAAGTGGAATGAAATGCCACTTGACATGCCAGCAACTCAACTTTAGCCCTGCTTTAAGCTTTCTGCTACAAAACCAGAAGCACAGATGTCAGTCTATTAAGTTCAAAATATCAGTCTGTCTTGAAGTGTCATTGCAGAGAAGTGACCAGAGATGTCTCCTTTTTTGTTCATTGGGTAGGCTCAGCTCAGTCTGCTCTGAACAGTGGCTAGAGAGGGACCGAACAGACATCTTTTTTTCCCCCAAACTGCTCTGTATTACTGTCTAAACATACACAGAACTGTAGAACTGGTACAAGATGGGAGCCAGATTCCACACTGAACAACTCACAGGCAAGTCCCACAATTTCCAGTTAGAGAATCACTACAAACCACAGGTGGACCAAAGTGTGAAATAGTTCACCCTGTGTTTGCATTTCAGCACGCAGTGTGTCTGTTACAATTTAATTTGTTCACATTAAGGCAAATCAAATTCAGTACACACGTAAACAATAAAATCTAGGTAAGAAACTATGCAGCGATTCTTCCTTCTAACCCTACATACATTTCAGAGCCCTACTACTTTTTTCGTGCTACATTTATGTTAAATGAAACGTACAGTCAGTTCTGGAGCTGGAAAAATGAGATTTGTGGGTAGGGATTCTTTCAATGTCCAGGCGCTATGACAGTCTGTCTTCATTATTCTTATTTCTGTTAAGGTCCAATACAGACACCTCATCCTTGCCTAAACTAATGCTAGTTAAGAATGGAGTAGCACAAAGGGAGAAGACCACACATTAAGAAGAGGTTAGGTTTATTTCCAGCTATAAATGAAATACTGTGATCGAGTTTCACAGACTGCTTACACCTTCACCACAAAGCATTTTAGATACTAGTGGTGAAGTGCAGCAGGAATCATTTCCACGTCACATCTAAGTGAGTCTCATGACAAACTGTCGCCATTGCGTCCAGTGAGAACAAGAATAATTTGTGCAACCCAGTAGCTGTTTGAAATTATTTGCAAGCACGCGCGTTGTTTGGAAGACAACTGACTACGTGTGTGAAGTACCCAGGCAGAGGAAGGCTCCTCAAAAACCGGGACCCAGAAGATCACCATAGCGATAATTACGCAGCTGGTGTCAAAGATTCACTCTACTCCTCAGCCTGCCCAGTATGAAAAGATGAACTGGTTCTGCAAACTGAGCTCTTTGGAAAGCAGTATAAGGCAAGCCCAGGAAAATGAAAAATGATAAGTGAACTTAATAAAGGAACCAGCTTCTTTTGGTGGGCTTCAGGACTGCCGCCTACAGCACTAAGTCGATAAGAAATATGTCTTCTAGAGACACAGGATTCTCGCTGCTCTCGCTGCTAAATATCTATTTGTCATTGCTTCATACTTTGGCTACATCAGATGTTCTGTAAGCAATCCTAATTGCAGAGGGAAAAATCTGAACTTCAGACAGCTCCTGGTAACTTCACCTAAGGTGCAGACAGCTCAGTAGCTTGATCGGACAGTGTCTGACATGCACAGGGAGGCACTTAGGCTACAGAGAGCCTGGAACTATGCAGCCATATAGCAGAAAATCCAAATTGGGTGGACACGTGAAAGTTGGTACGCAAAGTTTATTGTGTATGTCACAACGAATACTTTGGTTCCCAGAAGATGAGCTCTTTTCTCCTCTCCCCTGTCTGCACCCTTCCAAACACTACACCACCATGTCTTTCCGACACCTGAAATCTCAGCGCTCTTTGCTGGCCCTGCACCCTCGAACAAGGCGCTGCTCAGCGCTGCCCTGCTGCGCGGCCTGCAGCTCTGGGGCCTGAGGACAAAGTCTGGTGCGCGCTGGCGTCATCACCTACACCCCTACCTCTGTGGGGCAGCCTGGGCCCCGCTTTGTGCTCCGCTCTGGGTAAGAGCCCTGAGACAGGCAGGCTCTAATGTATATAAATGCGGCTGATAAGTATCTTGCTCTTTTCCCATCATTGTTAATTACCAAGTTATTTGTGTGTAAACAGAAGCTTTTGATTTCCTAATCAGCCTCCTGCCCGATTCATTCAGAGATGTCACACACCAGAGTTTGACAGCACAATTAGTCACCATGGAAGCTATTGTGATGTCACAAACACTGAATTGTGGCATCATTGAATGAATCTGGCAGGAGAAGGATGTTGGTTACAAAGGAGAAGGCTTCTGTTTACACAATACCTTGGTAATCAGCAATGATGGGAAAGGGAATATAGAAAAAGGGAGCCTGGTAGTTTAATGAGCATTGATAAAACTCAACGTTCTCAAAGGCTGTTACAAGTGTGCATGGGGCATATTAACCAAAGGACGTGAGGATTTTGTAATGTATACCTTAATTCTTCACCTTGTCCTGTGTCCTCAGAACTGAAAGAATATCACAGCCGTATACGAATTAGTGTTTTAATTTTTTCTACAGATTTGTATTAGGAGAGATACCCAATTAAAGCCAGTAAATAATCAGAATGTTCTTTTTTCTTCTTCTTCATTTTTTAGAGTACAATTCTATAGAGCTGTGAATCTATCTCTGTTTAACAGTATCAGCGTGGGGCACGGCATTTCCAGCAAATTCTTTCTGTTTTTATTTGCAAGGGTTCTGAACTGCATTTTCAGACACAAAAACCTCTACTAGCTATAGGCAGCATCCACAGCTCCAGTGCTGTTGAATGCTGCTTACAATTTGTCTTCCTCTATTTTCTAGAAAAAATTCACCATGAAGTGTATCGACCGATACTCCAAATGCTACCCTTTTTAAAGCGTTCTCCTATGGCAGAATTATAGACAGCACATCCAGCAGTACGCAGCTGCACGCTGTGCATCAGAGCCCTGCCACTACTCAGTGCCACAGAGTAACAGGAAAAGCAAGACTGGATAATGTGAGATTCTGCAATTAAGCCAGTTCATGGTGTTACTTAACTCCCCACAGTTCTTCCTCTTGGAACTGTAACCATGACGCCTCAATTCCAGCCAGGTGGAGGATGTCGCCTGGGGAGCACATGCCACCGCTGGTCCGGGGACTGCCTATGGACCCGGTGCTGCCAACATTTTCCCCTCCACAGGTCAAGTTTGGCCGCCCCCGCTCCCCCCCAGGGTATGCGGAGCTGAGTCTGCTCACCCAGGGCTCCGGCTGGCGATGAGCTGAGCTGAGCTCTTCGCAGGAGCAGCGCTCTGAGGATCAGGCTTCATTTGCCTAAGCTGTTTATGTGCAATAGATTCAGAAACAGCAAGGTAGCAACAGAGCGCTAGTGTGAAGATTAGACAATTATTATAATTTTAAAATAAAAACAGAGCGAGGGAAACAAGAGAAAGGCTTGAAATGGCTTAAATGCTTAACACATCAAATTGTAATACACAAAAAGCATGTATGCGCCTTCAGCTAATTTCACAAGTAAAAGCAGCGGAAAGGAAACGATCCAGCTGGAAGCACATTCACAGGAATCACATTTCATGTCCCCAGGTAACCACGCCACCCCTTTGACCGTTCCCTACCTAATCCTAGGTGAGGGTGATGCTCCACTAGAGTCCAGCTGTTATCATCCACACAATGACTTTTGTAAACCAGCAGCTGACAGAGGTCCCTGGCTGTCATGTCTGCTAGAATCTCGACCACTTTGCTCGTTCCATCTTCACTAAAGACTTTTACATCCTGCAACATAAAGGGTACACTTACAGATCAACAGCTCTGGAAAGAGGCAAACCGCACGGCCGCCGCCGGACGGAGCGTGTCCTCTTCATGCCTGGGCTCGGGGCGCGGCGGCAGGGCCACGTCGGGTGGGCGCGTGGCACCGGGTGGCACCGGGTGGCGAGGCCCTGGCCTCCTGCCCCTCCCCCAGCGCCTCCCTGCGCCAGACAAAGATGAAGCAGCGTTAATAGGACCACATACACGGGAACAAGCCGGCAGCAGGTTCTGTGTCAAGCTGTGCGAGGGAAGCAAACGTGAAACAGGATGAAGGGAGCGCGTGCCCCTGCAGCGCTGGGTGCAGGAAGTCGAGCGCAGTCGAGCACAATCGGTTTTCCTGTCGGCGCGGTCGGAGGCCTCTGGACGCTCACAGAGGGACAGGCCAGGACCCTGGGGATTAAAATGGCTCTCGGTGCCCCTGCTAACTTTGGGCTGCCTCGCAGGGAAGTGCCGCTGGCGGCTCAGCTGGCCGGCGCAGCCCTCGCAGTCCTCTCCCTTCCATCCCGGCTTCCAAGTAGTTCAGAAACCAAACCCGCACGCCCTGCACATCCCAAATATCAACGGGGATGGAAGAGCATGTCAGGAACCTTCTCCCCACCTCCTGGATTGCACAGATGCTCTCCCCTTTGCATTGTTCTGCTCAGACAAGACGCAGACACACTTGCTGCGGAATTACTTCCCCCCCCACCCCGAACGTGCAGGTTGACGCTGAAGATTAACTCCCCTTTCCAAAGGCTGCATCCCAGACGGAGAAGGCAAACCGAACAAAAACCCAGGGGGTAATCCGAGACGGAAAATCTTACCTCAGCAGCACGTAAGAGGCAGCAGTCGGAAGAACAGGATGGCATTTTAAACAGAGATTGCCTCTTGGCAGAGAGTTTGCTTTGCTCCCCGG
>VXAV01011913.1:48279-78753 GCA_013399715.1 Alectura lathami
GGGCGCTGAGCGGAGGGCGCGGCCAGCGGCAGCGGGCTCCCGTTCTGAACGGGCCGGCAAAGAGACGGAAAGTTGGTTGCTCGAGTTTTCTTTGTCGTGGGGAATGGGAGGGCAATAACGCACGTTGGGTTTTATTTATTTATTTATTTGCTACTTTTTACCGCACGTAGGCGGGCGCCATCGCTCGGTCCCAACCCTGCGCCCCTCAGGGAGGAGTCTCGCCAAGCCTCTGCTCCTCACCTCTGCCTTGCTGGGGCCTGGGTGGCAGGGCAGGGCAACGCCGCACCGGGTGCCTGCCGCTGGCCGGTCCCAAACAGGAGGGATCGCTTCTCCGTCTCTCGGCCTTGTGTGTGGACGAGGGCGAGCGGCACAGCCACCGCCATGCTTCTCCCCGCTCCGAGGAAAGGAAGGACTCAGTTGGGTACAGCCAGTGGAAGCAGCCTGCTGCCTCCCTTCAGACCCACTCAGGCCGTGCTCCCCTGGGTGGCGGCTGTGTCCCACTCTGCCCCTCTTTGCCCTGCAAGTGGCCCAACACCATGGGAAAGCACAATGGCGTCTCACTGTGCAGGTACCAGCACGGCTGGGACCAAAGCCCTGGGCTGGTCACAGCGGTGCTTCACAATGGTGCCATTAAAGCCGAGGGAGTAGAGCTCATAGGGCAGACGGTCTGGACGCAGGAATGAAGAAGGTAACACCAGTGACTATTAATAGTGCTGTGTGCCATCAAGGACAGTGCAAGGCCACATATCGCCGCTGACATCAGAGATATAAAAGACGACATCAGTGGCGGATGCAACGGCCCGAGCTGAACCCTACAACAGAGGACGAGAGAGAGCAGTGAGGTGAAACCCCATCCCTCTGCGGAGGCAAGGACACGATGGTCCCTCAAGGGCTGAAGCAAAGTGTAAGGGGATGCCACGCCCCACAGAACGCTGCAGAGCATGATGTACAACCACAGCGGAGACACTGACCCACAGAAAGGATTCAGCTCAGAACTTTCTGATGTTTCCTGACAAAAGAGGGGGATAACAATATGCTGATATCCTAGAGTGTGTTGGTTCAGTCCAGCACTTTCACATTCCCTATTATTCCCTCCCTCTCCCTTTTTTTTTTTTTTAAAAAAAAAAAAACCACTTTAAGATGTCAAAGGCACCCCATTCACCCTTCTTCCACCAGAAATATCATTTCACTTGCAAAATTGATTTGGGGCTTCATATCTGCGAAGGAAAATGAAGAAGAACTCATTCTGGGGGAAAAAACAAAACAAAACAAAACAAAACAAAAAAAAAAAACACTGCAAAAATGCAATCACTTAGCCTGCAGAGGGGTTCAGAAAGTTAGTTTCACACTTTTGCCCTGCATCTCTCAGAAAAATGCAGTGAAATGCAACAGCAGACTGCCTGCAACAGTGATTTACAAAAGGCCCCAATTACGTCAGCAGCACAAGGCACCTTCTATTCAAAATTAAGGTTAAGAATGCTAAGCCAACCAGAGCGCTATATTGGCTGAACATTCAGTGCTTTACAGTGCAGAGGAGCAGATAACAGACTGCACCATTGTTCTGTGAGGAATTCTTCCCCCCAGCTTTCCTTTTTTTTTTTTTNACAAAGACTTAAAAATTAAAAATTTAAAAGAACATTAATATTCATCACTTCACTAGTTCCATATAATGGGTCGAGTATCAGGAGAACCCTCATGGTTATTTCATCTCCCAGCCTCAGCTCCCCAGCCTCACGGTACCAAGTGCAGTATTTTGTGTGCATCAAGTAATGCAAACACCATTAGGAATGAGGACAAAAAAATAAACTGTGTCACGGTCACATTACTTTCCTCCTCCTTCTCCACTTTTCCATTTGTGCTATTTTTTTCCTTTTTGAGCAAAAGAAAACTTACGACTGTATACAATTATCATAAAGAATCATCAGGCTTTGAAGCAAAGTTATGCTGACAATCTTTGGCATCAAACAGATCCACACTTGCATCCTACAATCTGAAACAGATCGCCGTGTAACTGATGCCAGTGCTAACCAACCTCTGCTGTCCTGGACTCTGGCTCCCAGCTGAGTGTAAGGAGAGAGCACTGGCTCTCAGAGGCTGTCTGAAACCTAACAGAGAAAAGGTTTCAGTACTCTGCATAAGTCCAGCAAGTTTTGACATTTGTTCTTGTATTTCACTCGGTTGTTCAGATGTGAGAAACCTAACCAGCAATGATGTCAATAAAAAGAAAATAGAACTGTAATGCATGTACCTTGTGCGAGCAGAACGAGTGGGTTATTCCACATGGCACCTAGGTCTCAGGCAGGTACACCAAAATTACACTTGCACTTTCCACTGGAACCCCGCTTTGATGTGATCATTTTTTTCTGAAAGCTTTCTGCACTCATGGGCTTACAAGAGTAGAGCCAGAGTTGCTGGAGAAACAGGCAAGCTTTCAGTCAACCCAAAGCTGCTGAAGGCTCCAGCTTTGCCTGCAGATTACCCTTGCTAATTGCCTAGCTGAATTCTAACAGAAAAGTCAGGGCTTGCTTCCTGAAGCTGTAACCTTAAGTAAAGGACAGCCTCAAAGCATGCTCTGTGCACACCTGCAAGGCGAGCAGCCCAGCCAGCCCCATGCCTGGATACCACCCAATCCTCCTTTACTGCCCAGAAGCACTGAGGCATTCTGGTGTGGTGAGGGAATTTCAAGTGCTGCAATGAAATAAATATATAGGTCAAACTTACGGCTCTTTTTGCCTCCTTTGTTACACAGCTTGTGCAGGAAAGAAAGCCTTTCAGACAAGCAGTAGCAGTAATAGCCATAAATTGCAGATAGGACCTCTTATATACAAGTCATTAGGCAATATTTATTAAAAAAAAAAAAAAAAAGGAGTTATTTGATCATTGCTTTCTTGCTCCCCCCCACCACATACAAACATAAAACCCTAGGAAATGCTGAGGTTAAGGTTCTCATAGCAACATTAACTCTCTCATCTGGCATATACTATATTTAGGTACACATTTAGCAGCCTATGAACAACAAAGGAGAACAATTGTTGTAAGATCAAGATCTTAGTCTTTGACTTTCATATTCAGAGCAGCCATCAAAAGGAAAGGAAAAAAAAAAAAAAAGACTAGTCAATGTTCTAAAACCCTGATTTGGTCCCTCTTTGCTAGGGTATCACATTTTAAATCCATTTCCAAGAGGCAGAGGAACAACTGGACACGAAGGGGAATCAGAGTATCAGCACACGTTCAGTAGTCATCAAACACCAATTTTAAAGCTGTAACATTTGTAAGGCTTGTGGTTTTGGGAACCACAGCGGGGTGGACAGAGAAGGACAGGGCAGGATTAGCACTCAGCTTGAGTAAGCATCTATATTTGGATGCCAGTGCTTCAGAACTGGTCATGTACAAACACCCAGGCCCAGATTCACCCCAGGTAATTTTAGAGAGTTAAATTCCTCCTGCAGCTCGGGGACAGAGATGGGGTAACTTAAGAGCTAGGGCACATGATAAAGGCATTTGTCTCTACTCGCTGCAGAGGGAATCCAGGCTCCTCGCTCAGGACCTCAGTTGGATGCCTTAAGCTATATTGGCTAGATTCAGGCCTTGGTGACTAATCAAGCAAACACATCTCCCTGCACTATTGGCATAATTACAGACCGCAATTGTTGACATTTGAGCTAAAAAAAAAATCATGTTGTGTGTGATGTTGCATATACACACAGCACACTTAAAAGAACTCGCACGATGAGAGCGTTTGGTGTCCAATTAAAGTTTAAAACCAGAACCACGTGAAAAACAGAATACTGTGAAAACAAACCAAAGCCTGTTCTCCTCTCATTCAAAACCACGTGTAAAAATGTCCATTTGTTATGGATACACCTTATGAGACCTATTCTTACCACCTGATTCTGTATTCTCAAATCTTCAAGTCCTAATCCCCTCTGTGCAAGCTTAGGCTTGCACCATAACTGCGCTGAAGCTTCAAAAATCTCAGATGTTTACAGATAAAGGTGTGAACTGCACCATGTGCTTTTAAGAAAAGTCTGCACGGAGCACATTTTCAAGCCATAAGCACTGCCTGCGCAACAAAAGATTCATTCCAGCGTGTACTCAACATATTTGAAGGCTTGAAGGTTTGGAAACTGCAAGTTGCTACCCTGTAATTTCCATATTTTACAAATAAATAGCAGAATGCAGTTTTAAGTGCTACATGCCTACCTACAGACAACACACTGATTTTCTGTCAGTATCCTCCAAAGCTATTTCTCTCTCTTTCCCACTTCGGTTTAATGCTCACGCGTTCAGCTAAGTCATTTGACCCATTTGACATTTTTCTGTCTTCCCACTCAATTCCTCCTTTGCCTCTGGTAATTTATAGGTAAAAGAAAGGAGAAAGACTAATTTTCCATCCTCGCAACAGAGTAACAATAGGCCTTTATGAATTTTGCTGAAGCTTCTAGGTATCTGCAGGATACTGGAGGTGACAAAGCCGGGGAAGGAATTCAGGCCGGCTTTGAAGGAGTTTCTGGCCCTAGAGGTGAGAAGGCAGCCCTGCAACAGCCACTCACCCCGCCCCATACCTGGGGCCCGGCCTTTTCAGGTGGTCACAGCACCACGGATCCCATTTTCCTCTTTGGCTGTGTCCTCCCCCTCCCAGCAGTTCCCACTACTCTGGTGATCAGTCTGCAAATGAGTTCCCTTCGCTCCACACAGCTCCTCTCAACAGCAATTGCTGTTCATGCAAAAAGCCCTTCTAGTTTCTAGATGCTTTACGTAAGTAAAAAAGATGGTTACAGACACTTACACTCCTTTGATTATGTAATGAAAGACATTAAGTGGTGTTGCTGGCATTAACCTTCATCTGCCATATACTTTATTGTGCAATTTATCTCTAGATGGTTAGCAGTCTTCCTCAGCTGTGCTTACAGAGTGCATTATTTACTGCCTAAATTTGCTCCAAGAAAAACGTTTAGTATAAAAGTTCTCGTGAACACAATTATAAGTCCCTAACAATCCTATAAAGAGTAATCCAAAGAAAAAACATAATAATTTCTTGATTAAAATTCTTAAGTAACCAAGCTAGTTACTGAGTATTTTAAATTGTTTTGGCATTATAAATTACTCCTTAAAAAGAAATTATTACCACATCTTCCTTGCTGTACAGGCTTTCAACCACAAGAACCACATTAATATGAAGCTTGGCAGACAGCGTAGCAAGGCTTCGGGGAGCAGCCTTCCATAGGATTCGGAAAAATGGTGCAGGTCCTGAAGGCTTGGGCAGCTGCTCTTTTGCCAGCTGGGTACTGCAGCGCTCGCCAGTTGAGAGCCCTGGCCATGCTCTGAGCCAAAAAGCCACCTCTGTACAGGGTCTGGCAACGTACAGCTAGCTCCACACTACGACTTAATGTTGTCCAAGAACAACTTCCACATGGGCAGTCTGCAAAATCCCCCTTCCCTTTCAGGGTTGTCTGTGGGAAAAGGAGCAGGGAGCTTACAGAGCAGAGCAGAGAACACCGTGAAGACCTGTACACTCAGTAAGACGCAGCTCCAGCTCTAAATCTCCAGCCACATATGGTCAGACCACTTTTGGAAATGCCTTTGGGAACTGAGGATGAGTATTTGAAACTACATGTGTTTTTAATGCACAGGAAAATCTTTTGGGCAGTGACTGTCTCATGTAATACAGTAGGAAACCAGGCTTCTGACTGTGGTAGATAGAGCAACAGAAATAAAACCCAACCCAACAATCAGGGATGATGCCAAATAAGCGATACTGGGAATGTCCAAACATGACAAAAGTAACACATAGTTATGAAACTCTTCTTGAACAACTGCAATCCAATTTACCTAGTCTGGTGACAAAGAAATCCAAGCAAGCACTGTAGTTTTGAGACCCGGAGGATGGAGAGCTGGTTGGAAACTACAGACTCAGAATGTAACACAGAGGAAAACAAAGACAAACTCTCTCTCTGCCCCTGTATCTCCCCCTCCTTCCTCTCCTCCACTCCCACCCTCCCCACTCCACCCTCCCAAAAAAAGAAAAAGCAAAGGAATTAAGGGCTTTTGAGCTTGTTCCCTGGCTCAGGCAGGTGCAGAGTTCCTAAGGTTGTCTCTGCAGCTCTGAAGGCTAAAACAAACCTAAAAAAAATTAATGAAGCCAAGTTCTCAGCTGAAGTCCCAGCTCCTGAATCTGACACTTCTCGCCAGAGTTGACAATGTCAGGATAAGAAGCGTTTTCACGACAGTATGGAGGTGTATTGGATGAAAAGAAGCAATTATCTGTCTTTCTAAGCATCACCTCATTACCCTCCACATCCAAATGAAATGACACCGAAGTCTCAGTCCAGGAAACGACAATTCAGTTGGAAGGAGAGAGGGGGAAGCTGGAAACCATTACAGAAAATAAAACTTTTTAAGAAAAACTCCATGAACTTAATAGGCAGAGCCTGATCAGAGAAGAATCAAACATGGTATATCACATGGGGACACAACACAAGCTACAGCAAACTGAAGAGTGGAAACATGAAGATGAGAGCAACTTAGGGCAGTGAAAAAGGTAATGCAAGCTAATGGAAGAAAAGGCAAAACCTGGACGACGACTCCCAGTGAAGCCTGGACGTAACCTCCAGGCACATGAGCAATAATGACAGTTTACTGGTGTTGACCTGAAGCATCAATACCCTATGAAACTCATTGTGTGCTGAAAAGCCTAGAAGCTCCAGCATACCTTGGAAACAGAAATGTCCTGAACTTCAGTAGCCTCAGCTGAAACTCACAACAGGTTTTCCCAACAGCGTTGAGTTCATCCTGCTCTGACAACAAAAGCGGGGTGCTTTGCAACCAGCAGCTAGCAGGCTCAGCTGGGGCAGTGGACAAAGCATCGCTGATGCTTGGCCACTGGCTCCTTCCTCACTGTCCACCGTTGAGCAATATTGCTGCTGAACGTCCTGCTCCGGCGCTACTGGCAATTTTAAGCCTCAAGTATTGGCTGGTTGTTGCTGCCTACAACTTTCAGGATGTTTTATAGGTCAATCTGTCGCACACAATAATGCTTCTTACAGAGCTGACGGCATTGGGACAGTATTTCTGTGCAACTGTGTAAGCATCAACTGTGTGAGCAGAATGAACTCCTACAGATCAGAGTCCAGAAAAGGTTGTGTCAATGGGAGAAGAGGGCTCGTGTTATCTTCTCCCCAACAAACGTACAATTCTCATTTTCAGCAACTGGTTTAATTAGATGCTGCTTCACAAAACTGCTCCGCTCTTTAATTTTTTTTTGTAAATTTAGGTATCAGAGCAAAACAATGACTTTCCCCCAAATTCAAGAATGATATATTGAAAGTTTGCACAGCTGACGCAAAATCTGGGGATATGTCACCATGACTAAGCCTGAAATTCTCTCCTGAATGCAGCAAGCCCCATGCAAATCTCACTCCCTTCCAACCCAATGAAAATAAGAATTACTCATTTTCAGTGGAAAAAAGTGAGAAAAATATTGGAGAAAAACCAAACGCAACCGAACGCAACCAGACGAGAGATGGATTAGCAGACAACGCCCAGGCGCCCTCCCCAAAACACCCTGCACAGAGCCTCGCGTCACCAAGGCACTCGCACAGCTCCCCTCAGGCTGTCCCACTGCTGCACCGGCAGCGCCGACCCGCCAACAGTGCTGCCAGGCTTCACGCCATGCATCTCTGCGTCCCTGTCCTGAGGTCCCTCTCGAGGGCTCGCTCTGGGCCGATTTGTAACCCCCTTCCTCCTAGTGGGAGCACTGCAAACAAAAAAACAACAGCAAAAAAACCCACACAAGCCAACCCTTTGCCGAGCTCCCAGGGACAAATTCCCTGCTGCCATGGTTACCACTCCAACTTGTCTGGTGGAACTAGAAATAAAAAACTTCCCTGAGAACAGAAGGCTATATAACGTTAGCTCTCCCTCCCTCCCCTTGCTCATCATTGTTAGCCACTAGATCAGCTACATCTGGCATATTTAATTTGGGCTAAATAAAATGTCACTAATTAAAAAGATGCCGAACAAGCAATATATGACATTATAGAAACAGAGAGCTTAGTATCTGAACACAGCCTATTAGGAACTGAAAAGATTCAGCTAGTTTTTTACCAAAAACTGCGACACAAAGGCAACTAAATGGCCCTTTGCACAACCGCAGTCCCAGCAGTGTCCCCTAGCAGCCCTCCCTCAGCACCCAGGTGTGCTGAGGTTTCCAAGCGTTACATCCTGGAGCAACGGCAAAGCAGCTAGCTCATTATGTATGGTGTTATTATGCTGGAAGTCTGCAGTGCTCATTCTAACTTTTAAAAAGATCATTACTTAGCTAAAGCTACAATGGCTGAGATGTTCAGCAGACCTGCACACGAGCTGCTCTAAAGCACCCGTGGCCACGGAGCAGTCCCTGAGCAGCAGCAGTCTCCCCTCTCCCCTGAGAACAGATCTGCCAAGTGCTCTGGTCCAGGCTCCCAACATTTATCAGTCAGACCACTGGCTCCTCTCTGGTCTTGCTGGTATGAGGCAGAACATGGGTTTGGGTATACTTTGATTGCCATCGCTTTATTTCATTCCTACTGATAGTCAAGTGAGATTCAAACATTCAACACACAACCCCCCACTGATAAAGTAAATTCTAACAGAATTCCTACAAGATGATTAAGTGTATTGTGTTGATAATGCTGGCACACACTAGGCAATCAGTGTGTGCTAAGTAAAAAGATTACTCTTCTTAGAAACTCAGCATTCATAAATGAACTAACAGTGGGCTTTATCGTCAGTCACACTTCAATATTAGGACATAACAGGGAGGTGATATATTGCCGAACAATATTTAAGAACAATCACAGAACAGCTGAGGCTGGCAGGGCCCTCTGGGTCCATCTGCTCCCACTCTTTCTCCAGCAGGGACACCCAGAGCAGGGTGCCAAGCCCACATGGGGCTCTTGGAGATCTCCAGGGAGGAGACTCCACAGCCTCTGGGCAGCCTGTGCCAGTGCTCTGCCACCTGCACAGCACAGAAGTGCTCCTGGTGTTCAGGGGGAGCCTCCTGTGTTTCCCTTTGTGCCAAGTCACGCTATAGTTGTTCACAGTGACGATGTGGCTTAGGAACACTTAAAAGTCCATTTGGCAAAGGCTGATGAATTTAACTATGTAAGTTTAAATATGAGTTAGTGTGCTGAAACCAATGTCATAATTAAAAAATGCTTCTTGACATAAAACTAGGCAACATAATGCTAGGGATTTGATGCCAGATCTCGCATGAAAGAAAATGCCACTTTTTCATTCAACATCTGCCTCGGATTATTTTACATGGAAGCTGCTGCCGCTCTGAAGCTGTTAAGACACTCAGCTTCCAATTAAGCCATCTTATCTTTGAAGCTGATGGGAAACAAAGCTTTCTGCTCCCTATAGACATCTCCCTAAAATTAGATAAACTGAGCCAACTTCCAAATGCATTTATTCTGTTGTCCACCCAATTAAACATCTTGCGCAAATGCAATCAACGAGTCTTCTCTCTAATTGAAAAGCTTATCCAACAACTTTCATGAGACTTCCATTAAACATTTAAAATAATTAGCTGCATTAGAAAGGCATTTATATTCAAATAGCTCACATGCCTATTTTCTTTGTTTAGCGTAGGCAAATGAATATGAAAAAGATCCCCAGAGAAAAAGAACAAATATTGGGTGAATCTTTTCTTTAAGACAATAGGCACTCCCGAGAAACCAATTCTGCATGGCATTAAACAGGAAATCTTTGAACAATGGCTTTATTACTGTAACTGGTTGTGGAGAAATCAACCATTCACAAGACTCAGACAATGACAAGAGATTTGACTGTACTTTCATATTTTAAAGATAACACAAGTCATTATGTTCAAGCATGCTTTATTCTTCCCCTTCTCCCTACATTATTGCCAAGAAGTTAAAGAAATCCACAGCACAAAGCCACCAGTAACTTTATTTCCATTCTGATACAAACAACAATTTTTAAAGGGTTTTGATGGCTCTGCATTTACATCATGGATATTCTTTACAAATTATATGGAGAAAAATCTAGGTCATCGAAGCCTTCTTAAAATGAACCACAGAGAAACTAAAAGAGAATGAAAAGGCGCTGATGTCAAATTTATTTTGCCTTTCACAAGCTCATTTTCTTTTTTTCCAGATTGACTGGCAGAAGGTAGCTCAACCTTTGGACATCTTTCTGATTCTGAAGTTTCTATGAGTGAGGTAATTCTATTCCCATCCAAAATAAACCACTTTAAATATGGTGCACGCTTAGCAAACAGACCCAGCTACACAAGAACAACTTTAAGAAAGCTGGGCTTGAAGGGCCGAAGTACAACTTAGATCAACACAGAAGATAAGTAAACATCCCAGTTTACAGTCCTTGACAATGTACTACATTTAATACACTTTTCCAGTCCAAACTTTATTCTCTAGATAAATAAACATATATGAATGCAGTGTTTTGCCTCTTTTTATTTTTTATTTTTTAACAATAGACCTGCTTTGGTATAAACTTGAATACTTGACCAAGTTCTATTAGCTTTAGAGTATATGCTTACTGTGTTCTCCGTTTACATAAACCAGTAACATACACTCAAATTTCACTCTACAGATTTCAACTTCAACACCACATAGAACATTTTAGCTTAACTACATAGTTGTACGCATGTCAAAACTTTTATTTTGAAGTGAAGCGTCCATTAAAAAGCTACTGCACTAATTTCTAACTGTGTCAAACAGGAATCTATCCTGACTTCAGCAAATGTCTTAAATTCTGGATTACTGCTCTTTGTTCATCCATTTAGAGACAACACCATTTGTGGGGAAAAAACTTTTTTGCTTTACAGCTTCAGAAAGCTGTGTCTGAATGGTGATTTAGCATAACTACTTCTTACTAGAGAAGAATCAATCTTGCTTTCATATAGTGTAGAAATGTGAGTCAACATTTACTTCTTCCATAACTCTCCCATCATATTGCACAAGATTACACATCGCAACAGACAAAAATTTTGGCTAGCTGCAGAGTATTAATGAAAAATACTCTGTACTGAAGCTATTTTCTGTTCAACTGTTGCTCATACTTGCATCAACAAAACACACATTGATCAGACCCAAAGTGTAACTTCTAAGACAGAGTGGCTTTGTGGGCTTGTTGCCAGAGTTCTGCAGTTCTTTCACTGCACTCAGCCACACAGAAAACAACCCAAGTTTCATTCCTGTACTTGTATCAGCTGAGGCTCTGCCAACATATACACTCTAGGAATTTCACTTTTTGAAATGTAACAAAACGGCTAGTGCATGAACTTAGGCAATCTACACTAGAAAACTGTGCCTACAGAGTAATTGAAAAGGTTCATCCACTTCTAGATGACACATAACATACTTCTTCTCCCACATACAGTGCCATGTTAAGGCTAGCAGCCTGACCCTCTGCAAAGACTGGTATTTTCCATGTGCACAGAACAGATTAGATAAACTATGAGGTAGCTTCATTATAGAATTCAGCATGGAAACCACCTTGAGAGGATAAATTCAGCTTATCTCAAGCATTGCAGTAACATCCTAATGACTCTGATGCTCCTGTGTCAAGATAATTATTTTAGGGAATTACCTCCTTCTTCACAAATCAACTTAGGTTTGTTGCATTTGGTTTTCTACTCAACACAAAGGCTGAGGGTAGTTTTCCCTATCACAAAGTCAGAGGTCATTTACTTTCTGAAATAGTGGTTGAATGCCTCAAAATTCCATGGCAGAAACTCCTGCAATCAACACTCCCATGGGCTTACTAGCTCTTGAACAACTTTTTTCCCCTTTTCAAAGACTCCTGTTTGCTCACCAAACCCATTCCTTCACAGAATTGTGGTCACTTTAAGGTATTCACTGCTGATGGCTAGAAGTATCTTGGCACGAAAGTTCATATCCCTTTCCCTAATCATGTATACGTAAGTTTGTCCATTGAAAATTGCTACCTCAGATGTCTGAACATTACATATTGAAGTTAAAACACTAAGGAGCTGTGTGGAAGAGCACTGGCTTTAATTAATCTGTACAACAAGAATCTGGTTATAAACTGATCGTTTTCCAGAGGCCTTCAACAGATGACAAATAAAATCAGCTCTACAGCTGCCAGCATCTCTCACAGTAAACAAATTCTGCTGTTTCTGCCATGTGGAGTAACTGATAAGGTCGGCCAAACAGGTGAATGGGCAACAAAAATTTCCTGCTTAGAAACGAGGCCAAATTTGGCCCTAATAAAAACATTCAGTAACTTAAGGGAAGGGATGGAAAGATGTTCTGCATCACACATCACTATCCAGTTTAAGATTTTTTTGTGTGTTCCATCCAAACTGTGCAGGGGTGGTATTCATTTCAGCTGTAACTAGCCGCCTCAGTCCAAGCATCCAGTCTTCACTAAGCCTTTAGGTTTGCAGGTCAATGGAAAGAGAAAGAAACCCTTCAATACCATTTATCTTTTTCTACAGCTTTGCTACCCTAAAGTGTCATGAATTTTCTTGAAAGCTACTCTTCTATCACCACTAGTAGGAGACATTCAGACAAGCAACCCAAATTACGTTTAATCACATAAATAAATCCCACCTAAAATGATTATATTTCTTTACACTGTGAAAAACTGCAATAAATGGTTGCATAATACTACATTCCCTTGTCCTTCTATCCTTACGTGTGAAGAAGTATTACTTAAGTTTGCTCTGTAGAGGTGTTTCTTAGAAAGTTCTATTCTAATTTTATTACTGAATAAATTCAAAGGGAAATAGACAACGTTCTGTAAAGAACGTTTTGTCCTCACATGGAACAACTGAATTTTGAGTGGAGCACACAAAAACGTCTCCTCAGACATGGGGCTAATGAGCCAAAACACGGCAAGCAACACGTCACTGACGAAGCAGTCAGTGTTGTTCTTAAAATGAAGCAAGCAGCTACCTGATGAGGTGTTTGAGCAGGACAGTAAGAGATCGGGGCTATCATACCTACCCTGAATGAATCTGACAGCAGGGGTCTGATAACCTAAGAGTGATTAAAACCAATTCTTGTCAGAGTCTCCGTGTGACTTCACACATTGAGTCACAGCCAGCTGCTGACATAAGAATTCAGAGTCTCAGGTCAGATGCATAAAAGTGAAAATCATCTCCAGCAAGGAACTCCAGGGTCCTTCTCCAAAGTTAGAGGTTTTCATCTCAACTTCTTGCAAGCTGCATTTCAAGAAAGGGCTGCCCATAGTTGGGATAAGCAGCTGTGCTGGATATGTTCATTCATCTACACATCACTTTCCAGCAGCAAAAAAAATGCCAGTGCATAGCCCATAACATGAAAAGAAAGGCATTCCTACCACTGTGTTCAGTGTAGATAAAGACCTCTGAGTTTGCCTTGCATTAATGCACACCTTTCAATATCCAATACTCAATATCCAATCAACGTACTTAATTCCAGATATTAGTAGTTTAGCTGCAGCATATAAACCTAACTTGCAATCATGTTATGCAAAGTCAAATACATCCTCCTGAAGTACTGCTAGTGCTCGGAATAACACAAAATACGGTTGCAGTGAAAAAGGAGAATCTCTCAGTCTCTTCAAGAGCCTTTCAGAGGATCTGCTAAGTCAGTAAAACTGGTCTTGTGAAAGTTTTGAACCAACAGAAATGGTTTTACACACAAATAATGGACAAAGTCCTTTTATATCAGGATCAGAGTTCTCCACTGACACACACGTCTGTGCTACACAATGTAAGCTGCTGTCAACTCAGACTTTAAATACTTTCTCAAATATTTCTACTAATGTATTTACTGAAGTCACTGAGACTTCAGTGGTTTGAAATTCCATTTAAATATTGTCTCACTTGGAGAGAAAAAAAAAAAAGTTTCTACTTCCCTATGTTCATAGATTTTATAAGGAGGAACGAAGCACTACACAGAGAGAAGTAACCAGAGCCTCCACACTCTCCTTCACCAACACCCTTAACTCAGATATTGTCTCCAAGTAGCATCTTCTGGTACAAACGTATGTCCAGAAGACACATAACTGTAGCAGAGATTAAATAAATTATGTAGAAAGCAGAGGTTGCTGCAAGCTCATAGAGGAATGCAGTCACCATGAATGACATCTGGTATTCTAAATATTTTTTACATTATTTTTGCTGGAATTTTATTAGTCTCCCTTTCCTTAATGGCTGCTATTTGAACGCAGGAGGATTAGCACTTGTAAGGCTCTGGCTCATAGAAAAACAAGCCCTTTGCATCCACATAATCCTCAAACCATTTTGCTAGACACAAATCAGTTAACAATCACAGTTTTTACAGTTGCGTGTTACAGAAGGCTTGAGAAAGAGGCAAAGAGGAGATATTGATGTGAGCATGTTTATAGTGCTGTAAAATTTATTTCATCATCTGCAGAACTACTAGATTATTTATGTAAGGGATAAAAGAAACATATAGAAAGCTTTCTGTAGAAACTTCATAAAGTTCATTCAGCTCTTTCATTTTAATGGTTGTACATGAACATAGCAAAGTCTTTCAACTTAGACCCGTTCGTACATCTGCTTGATGGATGAACTGCTAGAGACACTCAAAGCCAGCAGCTGCTGTGTGAGAAATTTTCCTGCCCACTCTTGCAGAATTTCCTGCTGTAGCTTAAAATTTTTTTTCCTAGACTAAAACTGTCATTGCTCAAGTGCTATTCCATGCAAATAAGAGAGGGCAATCAGAAACGAAACCTACAGATGCAGCAGCTAGTACAACCTTGAGCAGAGTGTTAATTTCTTGTTAGCCAGATTGGCTTTAAGTTCCTCTGTATTGCTGTAAGTGTTGCAATTAAGTACTGCTCTAAGCTATGCTTAATTAGCCTGTAAGCAAATGCTCATTTGTAACTTGCAGTATAACGCAGAACTAAATGTTCACTGAGAGCAAAGGGAAATTACACCGAAGGTACATTTGCACAAATATAGCTGGCTGCCTCCTGACAGACTTTGCCTTCTTATTAATATCCTAGGAAATATTAAGAAATGTGTCACACTGTACAAATGGTTAGAAATATACATTCCTCAGTCTTGGAACTGAATGCAGTGCTTTCCTGCCAGCTCCAAGCATTCTAGTCCCCTTGGATGCTATCTCTCAGAAGATGAAAGATTTGTATTATGCTTTTCATCTGTTTAGTAAAAAAACAAAACACAGGAAAAAAAGACACTAGGATGCAAATGATGAAAGATAAGGGTGCTCAAAGACAAATAAAAAGTAGAAACAATTTTCACTAGAGTGCATTAGAAACATTAGTCAGAACAAAACTCAACATTCAGGGATAAAACTCAACCCAGCACCTCCTGTGAAGCACACAGAAGATGAAATTAACACTAGGTTCTTAAATATATTTAGTATCTTTTTAATGCTGCAAGCAGAATGACATCAGCTTCGAGCATAGCAAAGACATTTTTCAGCCTGAAATTGAGTCTGCCTGTCAGAGGGTTTGACAGGGCTGTAACACAAGAGCCAAGGCTCAGTCTCACTTGGACAGGCTTTACAACACTGTGCCAAGCTAGTTAGCGCGTTAAAGAAAAAGGTGCACAGGCCAGTCATGAAAATCATTCACAGAACAAAACTGCATGCAACACTGAAAAACACTCTGCGTATAGCAAATACAAGCTTTTATTGTATGGTTAGGTGTTGCTATTCCTGTAATGTTAGCTTTCAATTATTTGCCTAATGAAGAGAAGGGTAATCTGTATGTATCTAAGGTCTATTTCTTTTCAAATTGTTCCATAAATCATTTACAAGGTGTGTGACAATACTGCAAGCCATCCATCCTCACATACATACTTAAAACACTTAAAAATAATGCTAATTTGGAGTTTGGGACAACGTAGTGAAGAATATTCTTAATCTAAAGCACGATAGGTATCGTTCAACATTAAAACTGTACACCTCATACTTGTCCCTTACCACAGACCACATGTCTGGTTTGTAACGCTCAACTGAGTATTTGGGGAATGGGAGTGGCTGCAAACATGTGTAGAGGTATTTATAAGTGTCTGGAAATACTGTGGTTTGCTTGTTTTCAGTGGATTTTAGTAGGCCATAGGAAGAAGAGTGACCAGCAGCAGTATGACAAGTTACTTAGGAGTAATTAGCTGCTCTTAACAGCTTGCAGGCAAGGACAAGCTCAAAAATGACTAAAATTAAACCTTGCTGTTCTGCCACTAGAATGCTGTTGTTTAGCTTAGAATATTCTTTTCTGTAATCTTTGAACATTTTTTTTTTTTTTAAAGTAATCGTTCTTCCTTAGGGATGGATGGCACCTATTCTTGTAACCTACTCTGTCAAGGATAGTGAGAAACATGATTTTGGAAGGTGAATGACAAGGCGAGCAGAGGAACACGTGCAAGACTACACAAAGCAACTTAAGCTTCCCCCGAGGCTGCAGGGCACAGACACTGAAGGTACCTGAAGCTGTTTCCTCACACCAAGCCCCTTCATGTGGCTGAGCATGCTTCAGTATGCCTGACGACAGCTTCTGAAATGTCTCAAGCCTGTTCCTGAGGCATGAGGCAAGCAAAAGGCGCAGGGGTTGATGATAATAAGCCTAGGCACACCGCAGACACTGTGCGCAGTGGATAGCAGGGCTGAAATTGCCCATTGAGAATGGGCGTGTGCCACACCTACGTATCCCCGAAAAGCAGAGCAGTTTCTCACTCTGGCCCGGAAGCGGGGGTGGGTCTAGGCAGATAAAGGGGGTGGCTGGAAAGATGGGGATACTTTCAAGTGGCATCTGTTTGGTGAGAAACTAACAAAGCTTTTATAACTTTTGCACACCTTCACCCCTTCCCACCACAAGAACTCAATGAAAATTTTTTGGTTTTCTGTTAATGAAATTTCACTTATTTTAAGTCTGCTGGGACAGTTACTTTTTCCACCTTACCCAGAAACATTCTGTGCTCAACACAACTACCAGCTGATGGTTAATCTGTTTTGCCTCCAAGTGCTATTCATTTCCCCCCTCAGCAACAGGAGAAAAAACAAACACTTAAGCTTCATGCCATCATGAAGACATTTCCAACTCTTGCTTCCTGAAATGCAGGAGGAGAAACCAGCTCTAGTAACCCTGACAGCAGCAGAATCTATCACTGGAGAGAACAGGCAATCTTAATGCCAATGGAGGAACATGACATGTAGCTTTTATTAATCGGCAATGGCTTGCCTTTTAACAAGTTGAGATTTAACTTCCTTTCATGTACATTTTGTAAATGATGTTCAGATTACAGCCAGGTTGAAGAAAAGACCAAAGGTACTTACATAAATTAAACAAAATCACTTTTTAGAACAGCAATTCTGCACTCCCATTAGGAGAAAGGAGAATACAATACGAATTTGATAGTAATAAGGAGACCATAAATCAAGAGAACAGAGAACTGAAACTTGTCCCACAATGATTTAATTAACTCAGCGGTATTCTTCTAATGCAAAAATGTTATTAAATTCCACCTAACATCCCTTCCATTTACAAGATGGAACAAAAACATACATGCAAGCTTTGGAGGAATGCATAAACATCCAATTACGACACCGATGAACTTGCAAGTTCATTCTTCCTCTGTGCAACCACACACAAACACCGCCTAAGTGAAGACAGAAGTTTCAGAAAGAAATCCATTTTAAATGTGGGCACACTTCACTGTACAGGTAATTACTGCAAGCCTAAAAGAGCTTTTTTCCTGCTGAGAATGAACAGCATTACTCCCAATACTTGTGCAGTCATTCTTCTGATGGTTTCGAAGCGAAGACCAAACACCGCCTCTGCCTATTGCCCCTAGAAGCAAATGCCAACAAGCAAGCCAAAAGTTGGGCATCTTGCCGGTCCTGCGCTGCGTGTGTCCGCAGCATCCACCAGGAGCTCGCATGCAGCTCAGCCGCAGGTGCCAGGCCCACTCTCCGAGGGCTGCCTTGGCTTACCTCAGCCTTCGGAGCTGACCTCGTGGCCAACTCATCTGCTGGTTGCTGGAAACGGTGTGGTGCTGCAAGGCCATGTAGGATACACAGCAGAGAAGTTCAGGGCTCTCACCTCCGAGCTGGTGCTTTCTTGCATCCATCCTACTGGGTGGCAGAAGTCGAAGAAGTTTTTTTTCAGAATGCCTAAGTCTGACTTGAATCCACACCTTGAGTCCAGACAGCACAAGAGGGCAAGGAAAGCTTAGACCTGGCGTAGTGATACCCACCATGTTGGGTGGCTTCTTTAAGGCTATCAGTACAAAGTTATGACATCCCTGATTCATCTCAACCATTCACTTACAGTATAATTAATCACTCAATATAGTTCTGTTTTTTTTTTCTGAATTCCCTACTGGACTGATGTTTATACCAAAACCCACTGCTGCCTGCCTCACTAAGAATTAGAATTTCTCTCATCTTTTTCTCATTTTTCCCTGCACCCTCAGCCTGATAGCTTCTCAATTCTTTCAACTCCTGATCAAAGCAGAGGATAGCTAAGTTATATTTTCACTGTCCTATTGTCAAAATACAGCAAGCGTAACGTCACATAAAAAGTCTGCAAGTGCACACCAAAGACATGCATACAAAAGCCTAGTGTGAATACGTCAACACACGGCTACTACAGCTTATGCTCCAGGCTGCTCTCTGTTTACACAAGGCAGCCCTAACGACTAATTGCAACGGTGCTGCTGCTGTACACGGGTTGTTAAGGCAGCTGCAGGCACTGCTGCGTGGCTGCAGTCCCAGCACAGGCTGGGGCCCAGCCAGGCCTAGCGGCACGTCCCCCCGCCGTGCGGCCGCGCTCCCCAGCACGCAGCCCGCCTCCGGCATGCTCGCCTCTGGGTAGGGAGCCAGAATGCTCCTGGGAGCAAGGCCAGGTTTGTGTCATTAAAAACAAAAAAAAACCTCCAGCAAATAACATACTTTTGGGTTTGAATGCGAGACGTTCTTCATATTTCCAGTAATTCCTGTTGGGACTACAGCTACTGTTCTGGCACTTCCCAAAAGCAAGAATGAAGAGACTTGATTCTTCCTATCAGACCTCGATGATATAACAGGCGTGAGGAAGAAGAAATAGCGGCTTTGAATCCATCCTGGTCCTGGCCTGGCAGCCTGCAAGGCTGTGGCCAAAAATCCTTTGCGCCCATGGCCCGCACAGCCCTCACAGCATTGAAGGCCGGCTGGCCTCAGTACAGTCCAGCGGACTCATTATTCCTCTCTTCGTTAGTCTTATCTTCAGTAATGAGCTACTGAGACCTTCAAAACCACATGAGCTCACTCTCTGATTTCTTCAGAAGTAATGGGACAACACATCTGCGTGATACAGGACATCTTTCCTACATGCCAGCTTAGAATCATAAAATGGCTTGGGTTGGAAGGGACCTCAGAGATCATCTAGTTCCAGCCCCCCTGCCATGGACAGGGCTGCCAGCCACTAGCTCACTAGATCAAACTGCCCAGGAACCCATCCAGCCTGGCCTTGAACACAGCCAGGGATGGGGCAGCCACAACTTCTCTGGGCAGCCTGTGCCAGCACCTCACCACTCTCTCAGGGAAGAATTTCTTCCTGATGTCCAACCTAAACCTCCCCTCTTTCAGTTTTAGCCCATTCCCCCTTGTCCTACCATTGTCCACCCATGTAAAAAGTCAGTCCCCCTCCTGCCTGTAAGCTCCTTTCAAGTATTGGAAGGCCGCAATGAGGTCTCCCCAGAGCCTTCTCTTTTCCAAGCTAAACAATCCCAACTCCCTCAACCTTTCCTCACAGGAGAGGTGCTCCAGCCCTCTGATCATTTTGGTGGCCCTCCTCTGGACCCGCTCCAACAGCTACACATCCCCTCTGTACTGGGGGCCCCAGGCCTGGACACAGTACTCCAGGTGAGGCCTTCCAAGGGCAGAGCAGAGGGGGACGATCACCTCCCTCTCCCTGCTGGCCACCCCTCTCTTGATGCAGCCCAGGATGCCATTGGCCTTCCTGGCTGCAAGAGCGCACTGCCGGCTCCTGTCCAGCTTTTCGTCAATCACAACGCCCAAGTCCTTCTTAGTAGTTGTCTATTGAGTTTTGTTCACCAAGTCTGGGAAAGTGTGACTTCTCCACATTAGAGGTATCCAGGGAAGTGTACGGTCTCTTTTTATACAGATGGATTACAGCCCCACCATAGAGACTTGATCTTCTCCAATTTTTCCCAAACAAAATTGCAACTTTCTTCTGAAAAATCATGATCGAAAAAAGTTAAATATGCTACAGAGTGATCTATGTATAAGTTATTTATTTCACCTAAGAGTCTTCCTTCAAAGAAAGATCTGATGAAAACAAGATGATATATTCTGGCCATGGAAACACATATTTATAGTTGGGCCAAAGGGAGTGCCTGGAGCTGGACCTAATGAACTGCCTCCATTAGTCTAGCTGCAGGATTTGGCCTGTTCAGAGGAGGTAAAGACCTGTTGACTCATCCTGTTGTCAACGTTTGTTTTCAACAAGCCATGTTGGTAAATGTTATTCCAATTAAACATTAAGTACAAAAATTTGTTATCTGTCATGCATGCAAAATTTAACTTGGCACATGAAGTTTTCATTATACAAAAGTTCATATTTTTATACAGCTTCCCTTTTCGAAATCAACATTCTTGTCTTCAAAAGAGCCAATATGAAAGCTTTACGGGAAGAAAAAGCAAAAAAAAAAATGTATCGTAACATGTAATTAAAACAATTAAAACTAAGAAGTCTGTTTACAGGAGTTCTCTTGAAGGGTAACTAAATCTGGAAAAAGAATAACATTAATTCATAGCTATTTGTGAGTTTAATTTACTAGGAAAGAGTAAACAATTTTGGTACATCAAACTGCTATTTGGAAGTTTGCCTGGGCTGTATAGAGGGGGGATGTGAGAAATTTGCCCTATTTTTACAGTTGAAAGCTTCATTGACTCACACAAGATACTTTAGACTAATATCCTGTGGCATCGCAGTGACCTACATGTAATTATTGCATACTTTTTCCAAAATATTTGTACACAACCAGAAATTACAACCTAAGTTACCAACCAGTTCTTAGTTTATACCAGCAACACAAAGATAGACTTCAATTAGTGGTAACCTAGCTGTCTGATGTTTTTAGCAATATTTTAGACGAATGTTTGGTCTCGGTTTGGTGTAATTTTCTGGTTACCATTTTTCCTACACAAACATATTTATCCTGTTAAGTAAATGATGTTTAAAAACTTTCAGCTGTCCTTTCTCTGCACCCGCAATCTGTGCCTCCTCAGACGCGCACTGATTCCATGCTTGTAGATGTGCACCCATATCACCAACACAGACGTGGGAAAAAGGGCCTTGCAGTGCCTCAGTGTGTCTCCCAGAGAATGTCCTTCCTGTGCCTGCCTTCACCCGTCCTTCCCAGGGCAGAAAGCAGGGGCAGCAGGATGGCTACAAGGTCTGCTGGAGTTTCGCTTGGCTGGTGGCCAGGGGCTGTGGGGAAGGCGGACAGGAGGTACTGGAAGGACACGATAAAGAAGGGAACACTTGGTCCTGCACTGGTCTCTCGGGTCAGAGTTCTCCTGCCAAAGCTCACAGACAAAACTTTCTCAGTTTAGCTGTTCAGTTGCTACTTTATGTTTTGAAAAAGAACTTAAGAGCTTTTTGGCAGCTGCTGCTTTGAAGGGTCATCATTTCTCCAATGGTGAGCCATCTGAGGTGTCTTCCTCACCACACAAGTCGCTGATGGAATCACAACGATTTGCAGTTGTGTTTTTTCTTAAGTAGTTACTGATTCAAGAGCACAGCGGTTCTTCCTGCCCTCGTCCTCACAAGCTGGTTGACCATATTACTAAAACTTCAGTGGTGCTAATTTACACAGAACTGTCTGCCATAAATAGCCTGGCAGCTCAAATTTCTCACCATAAAACTTAACTCAGAATGAGCTGTTTCCATCTGCAGAACTGTAATAAAGGTTCATAGCTCCGAACCTTGTAGGTGCATCTATCTAATTACAACTCATTTTTTAACCTCTCATGCTAGAAATGTCTGGTAACACAGCTGTGTTAGCTCAGACATCCTCTGACTGTGGAAGTTGCTCCATGCAGTACAGCCTTTGAAACAATCTAAAGGTTCAGAGAAATGTATTTTCTCAGCCTTTTAGTATGAAGTTATACCTCAGTGTCATCAAGCTGTACTTCAAAAAAATCTACAGCATGTAATTTCTTTCAAACAGAAGAATAAATCTTCACTGATTTCAGTAAGCCCAACATTCCAGCTTTACATCCAAGACTGACAGATCGATGATTTCCATTAAGCAATGGAGGCCCCTTGCTGCTCACTGCCCTCTGGCTTCGGTGGAGCAGCCGCAGTTCCAGCTCCTGCAGCCACCAGCTTCAGAAGCAGCACAGCCAGCAATGGCACGCGGCTTCCTGCTGAGGTGAGGCCAGTCCGGTTACCACCAGTGGATGTCATGGGGAACACAAAATGACACATGCACTTTTTGGAGTAAAATAGAGAAAATTGTTTATCATCATGAGATAATAAAAATAAAAACCTATTAAAAAAAAAAAAATCAGGGTGGTTTATTAGTTTGTTTTTCAGTTTTTTTTTTTTGTTTTTTTTTTTTTTTTTTTTTTTACTGTTTTTACCTTTCTTTGCCGAGCAAAGGCAGAACATGAAACAAATGACCAACAGAGCATAAGCAATGTTGCAAACTGCATGTTGAAAAAAGTGGGGGCAACTGGATGGAATAAAGTAGAAAACTGGTCAGAAGTATCTTAACAAGAAACATATGCCTTAAGCTCCACCCACATGAATAAAATTTTGCATAGAAGGAAGGCCCTGCCCCATTTTTATTTTTTATTTTTTTAAATAATCCATGGCCTGAAAGCTCCTTTTCTAACTCATTTCCATTCACAACTGTGGCATCCTTTTCCTACAGGTAACAATATTGGGCAAAAGTTTTAATTTAGTAAGACTTGAGCAGAGTTGGTATTTCTTTACACCCCAGACTTGGCAATATGACATGAGAATGGTCACATTCTGCACTTAACATGACTAGATCTCTAAGTTCCTCTAGCATAACCACTAACAGTTTCCATGATTGCATAGTTGTGTTTTAAAATTACTGAAAAGCAAGACTGTTCCACGAGCATCAATGCTAGTAATACTTCATTTCTTACAAAGCCACGCCAGAGGTCCCTGCTCCCCAGCAAGCCCAGCAACAAAATTTCCACTCCCTTCTGCAATCCCAGACTACATTAAAGCGAGGCCCTCCCAAGTCCCCTAGGGCAACATTTCTTCCACACCACAGGTGTGCTGTGACATCACCTGTGACCAGAGCTCTCTGACCTCAGCAGTGCAGGCTGCAACTGCTCTTTGCCCCCAAAGGCTCAGAAAGTTGCAGGGAATCCCTCTCACTGACATCTCACATGGCTCATATAACCAGAATGGTTCATTCCGATCCCCAATTTTAAACCTTCTTTGTAACCTGCAAGCAGAGAGCCTTAAATTAAGTATCATTATGATCTTGGTTTGCATACAGCATTCTAAAGCTACAGTTTGTATTCAAGTCTTCCATAGAACACAGCTGATATTCACCAATTGCCAGCCATTAAAATGTGCTGTTGCAGTCCTCTAAATGAACTCATCCCTTACTTTGTTAACCACCAGTTTATAGTCCACCCATGGACATTTATCTAAACAGAAGTGTATCCTAAAATAATGCATTGAAATCAACAAACTTTAGGGTTTTTTTTTGTTTGTTTGTTTTTTCAATTAGATGAAGGTGAGAAGATGTGAAACATTTCTTAAGATAACTCATTTTTCACTCGTGATGTCTGCCAGACTCCATTGAATGGTACTAGAACTGGACTAGGTATAACTAAGGTCCTGGACTAGGTATAACTAGGTATAACTAAGGAGGTTGAATAGGCAGATTTTTTGTTATCCAGCAATACTTTATATTTAAATCTGAGCTATTAAAAAGAAGTTTTTCTCTTCATGAACAACTTGCTCTTTTTTTTTTTTTTTAAACTTTTGTCCAACAGTTTTTTAAAGCTGAAGGATTTTTTTCAGTTGTTTCTCTATCATTTTATTGAAGAGAGGAAAATAATAACTTCCTACCCTTCCCTTGGCCTGATCCAGTGTCTCCCACTGCCACCAATCAGCCAATGAGCTGAAATGAGCAGTGTTCCTGCATATGCAGAAGCCACTGCCGTCTAACATCCTCTAACTCCTCCTCTCCCACCCTACCAACATTCTGTGACTACAATGGCTTGGTTTTGATTAAAAATTTCAGCAGCAAGCATAGTTACGCAGTGTAAGTATGTATTTCATTTTAGGCCTTGGAAAGAGTTGTCACAATTTGTCATTTTAAGATTAGGTAGATTTTTAACAGAATATTATTAAGTAAAATCTAGGGGGAAAAACATTCTATTCTGTCTCTATAGCCATCATATGTTAAGGGTTTTTTTACTTTTATGTTTAGATAGTGTTAAACTACTACTTTCTAAATTTCATCCAAAGCTGTCACACAGATGTTTTAGGATTTTTAAGGCTTCATAGAGCAATCTTTTGGGTGGCATGGGTCACTGTAGTAAAACATAAAGCTAAAAAGCAAAGAATCCATAAAACTGGGATATAAGTTAGAAAGATAAATGCAGTTCATCTGTAACTTCAGCTTGACTCAGAAAGGCAGCCATGCTGTTGTTCTGTTGGCAAGAGCCAGGATGCACTAGAGAATCGCCCATTATTTTCACTCCCCAGAGTCAGATTACTGCTCCCTTGGCAGAACAGCCTCTCTGCTTAGCAGTTACTGAGGACTCAGAGGAGACCATGTTAAATTCCTAACTGGATGACTCAGTTCTCCCTTAAGGCATTATCTGGTTATCCACCCCACTTTTATATGCCTAAGAAATACAGTAAAACCAAAGAAGATGCACTGTATCTTTTAAGAAAGCTGACAGCTGTTTCACGGAGATGCAAAATAACACAGAATATAGGGGGCTGTGCATTATGGTCTGCTGCTTGTAGCTGAACCGCCCCCCCCAATGCCTTCTATCACTCAGAGCAGCCACAGGAGCTACTTACAAACAAAACCAGCAGCAATTCAGGACACCATGTTTTCAGGTACTCAAGCGCAAATTCATTCTAAGACAGCATTTGGTATAAGCAACACTTTGTTGGTTTTGTGGTGGTGTTTTTTTTTCGTCCCCATGCAAGGCAGCACAGCTTACAAAACTGTGAAGAACTTCATTGTAAAGGACTCGGNTGCTCATCAGTCCCATTACAAGCAGCTTTGCCTAGTGACACGCTCTAAGAACTGTATTTTGCTTTGTGAAGAACAGCAAAATAAAGAGGCACCACATCCTTAAAGAAAACAGACAGCTACGTACAGAGGCAATGAATTTTAAATGGAAACAGGCTGTTAAATGTCTTTGGGGCACCAAGAATATGAGGTGTAACATTCACAGGTCCTGCTCCAACCCTAAACCAACTAACCTGACCTCTGAATAATAATAATGAAATTCCAAAGATGTTAGGCATTACTGCTTCATTCACAATATGCAAATACCTGAAAAAGACTTGCTTTATTCTTACAAACTTTTAACAAAAAAAAAGAAACAAAAACTTTGAAGCCTCTTTGAAGATGTTCTGTTGCCACCGCTGCCCTGGTCACAGACAAAGCCTACAAATGTTTCTAGGCATCTGGAAGCTTACTCTCTGCCTTCAAAATGAAATAGTCCATTGCTGATTTGAACGCTACTGTACGACACAAAGCTTTGCTGCATACTCACATGCTTATTAGCAGGCTGACTCTGAGGTAAAGATCCAGGGGCCAGCACTGGCGAGCTTGCAGGGCTACAGAGTTCTGGAAATGGATTTGGTATGGCTGGCAATGATGATGTTCTGAATTGCTGTTCTTCTTCCTGTAGGCGCCTACAAACATAGAAGCAGTAAGGGGAGCAAGCTGGCATCATCAGGCCTGCATCTCCTGCCCCTCCCCCCCCATTCAACGGGTTAATATTAAGGAAAACAACTCCAAACCACTCTTTTTCTAAGCAACTTCTATACAGCTGCAGCAACTGTAAGCCCAAATTTGGTAACTGCATGTGAAAAATGACCAGTCATGCATCTATGCTTGTTTTGTTGCTTATAATTTGATTACTAGGGTGAATAACTGAGGTAATCATGCACATAAACTAAACAGAAATACCAGCCTTTACCCTCTGTTGTAAGCACTTGCTTATAAGCTTAAGCCGTGTGCCAGAAAGTAATTTAAGATCTCCAAACTGACCTAAAAGAGGAGGAGGACACAACTGCAGTAATTTGGAGCTAAATTCCACATGGATCTGCAAACACACATGTTCCCCAGTAAAGTTAGCTAGGCTGAGGTTGAAATCAATACCGTCACCTCATTACAGCATGACACTCCATCTCTAGGCAACTCGGCATTTCCTGCAGCGATGGAAACGCAAAGACTCACCTTAAGCAATAAACTGCAATTACACCCACCTAGCTTACGTGAGCTGTAATATTACTGCTCAGACAAGTTTTACATGCATCTCCTGAGATGCACCTCACTGAGTCTAAGCAGGACTAACACAACTGCAGGTTCCAGTTTGCAATGCACCTGTACTGCTCATACCAACAGAAGGAAAATTAAAGTCTGTCTGTTTGGACAAAAACGTTAGAAAAGATGCAACATCTGTTCACCACCATACAGTGCAGTAGCACTGAAGATTCATTTACTAGGTGACTCTCTGTCAGGCTTGCCTCTAACTCCTGTGCAGAACGCACCATCTAGTGGCCATTGTAAAAATTTCCAACTGACTCCTGCATTTGAAAAGCACATCACTCAAAACTTAATTTGACCACACTTTTTTCATGTTCTTCAGCCTACTACCCTCAGCAAGCACAGTCTTCTTAACAGAGTCATCTGGGACACAACTGCTGGTTTTGCTTTTAGCTATTTGCCCCATTCTGGGCATGCATCTTGTCTGTGCCTACACCAGAACTACTGGTGCTGATAAAATGACTAACGTGGAATCTGCTCCACAGGTAGTGCTATCCACCAGTGCCTTGGTATTCCACGAATAACCCTACAGGTTTGTGGGGTGCTTTTGCTATCACTAACAGGTTCCAATCATAACTATGGGCTATGCAAATGACTGCTTGTTTTTTTGTGTAACCTGTGTGCACAATTCTGTAAAGCATAGAAGCAAAGAACCGTGTAAGATTTCTTCAGTGCAGTGGACTTACGTTATCAGCAACTGTGTAATAGCTCTTTGTATTGCAAGTTTTGGACTGCATGTTTGCACTGACCTCCATTATAACAACTGGAATACAGATTCAACAGTTCAAAAGGTACTGTTTTCTAAACACGAAATTATACTACGCTGCACTTTGCTCTGCCTGTAATGCTGTGCATCATTTATTTCATTACTGAGCTAAACATACAGCTGTACTCTTTAAAGCAGTAACCATTCTGTTCTGGCTGAGGAAAAGACACAGCCATTGCGTGGTACTGGAAAGGTGTCCAGACAACCCAGAATAAAGGTTTTGCCAGTATTTTCTTTAATGATGAACACATGATGTTCTACAGGGCTTACGGAAGTGCAGAGTTCAGAAAGTGGAGTGTCTTCCAGAGAAAGTTGCTAAGTTTTGAAATGTCAAAAACAGTTTAAGTGAGTGTTTTGATTGAGACATTTACAAAATATGAAGGGCTGTATTGCTCTAGAGAGAGAATTTTCTAGTACAGCACTATTCAAGGTTTAATACGAAACTTGTAAAAACAATTGCATCATTAGCTGTCTTGGCTGTACTGCAGTTGCTGCATACTACGAGTTCATATAGAAAAGCTGCTTGCCTTAAGAATATAATTCCATAGAAAATGCAACAGTGTAAAGAATCAGAAGCAACTCTTTCTAGATCTTGCGTTTTTCTTTTACTATTATTGCTCCCCACTTCTCTTGGAGAAGCCTTTGGTAACCAGAAGGAAACGAAAACTCCAAATACATCTGATTCAGGAAATCCACCTACGCATACTGACCTTTCTTCCTGCTGCTTAAAAAGATTTTAAGAACCTCAACACTATCTACAGACTCTCCAGTCACCACCGGTACGTGTATAAAGTAGAGTATTTCACTTTAAGCTTGAATTCACGTCCCCATCCTGTCAACAGTAAGACAACCTAAACGCTTTGTTTTAGTAATGACTACCATAATGCACTCAAGTGAAAGAAAGTGCTCGAGGAAGAATGGTTAACGAACTACAATGTGTTCCTTTCTAGTACTGGACCTTATAGGAAACCTCCACTAAGTGAGGTATTTTTGTATATCAAAACCAGCTGAATACAAGCTCATCTGTCTATATCACTCACCACGATGTACAGAGCCAGGAAGCTGTCAATAGGCAGTACTGCTGGGAGAACAGCTTTGAAAAGTTTGGACTTATTTCCAAACATGGACATTGTTTCTGAAAATTGGCACCAATGATATGCTTCTACACATGCCTGCTACTAAAGGCACAGCAAACATTGACAAAAACAGAAATGTGACATGTCTGCATTTTCCTAAATACATGGAAAATCTATGTCCTCCACCTACCCAGTTAATCTTTTTTCCTATGCAGAAGAACCAGTCTGACACTACCAGACCCCCGCTGGAGCTGATCTACTATTTCGGTAAGTGGTTCTCCCAAAGCTAGTTCAAGATGACTTGAGCCAAAAAGAGGGCAGTCCCATGGTCCTACCTGACTGCCATAATGCGCACGGGCTGAGACCGCTGCACCTTCTGCCTGGGAGACATGGGCTGCAGGGCGCTGGATCCTGAGGTGGGCAGGCTGCGGTTCAGCTGGCCATTCTGCAGGAGCGGAGCGGTTTCCGACTGCATGCTGCACGCCGAGTATAAACTTTCAAATGATGAATTCATGTCATTTACCAAAGCTTCTAGGTCCACGTCGTCATCTGAAAGGCAAAATGAAAGCAGTGTAACGTATCTGAAAGGCCCGGATTAAAAAAAAAAAAGATTTTCAAAGACCACAGACTAAATTTCAGCAAATTCAGTAAATTTCGTACATTCTGTAGTCACCGGTTATCACATTTATTTTGCCTGCTGCTGTGAATAGCTATTGATTCAGAATGAAATATTTCAACTATAGTATTTACTAATCAATCGACAATATTTCGTGGGGTTTTTAGTAATACCAAGGCTGATGTGAAACACCATCTACTGTTAAACTGATATACATTTCAAAAAGTGTATCACTTACAAATATTGCAGTTCAGCTTGTCAGTGTATCAAATTTGGATGATCCAATACTTCAGAGACAAAAAGGATGGTGTTGCACAAGTCAATAGGCGGAAGATAAACACCTCTGGTATGCAAATGGGAAAGCTATCCTTATGGCTTCCTAAAATCCCCTCATTTGGATGTCTGCCTGCTTTTGAGAAACAGTATTTTGAAGGGTGATGCTGAGTTTTTAACTGTTATTCCAGCGACTTCATAAGAAGTTTTGTATGTTTATTCCTGCAATGCAATAAAGAGACCCCTTGCCTTAAGGAACTTCAAACAAGTCAACCAGGGATGTGGTGCGTGTGGTTGGAGGAACATCAGTCCCTAAAACATGCACCATCCCTTCCGTTTATGCCATCTTACCTTAAAGTAGTAACTCCTGTTTGTTTGTTCCTCCTTAACAATAATTATTCTGCAAGACAACAAAACTCTGCAAGCCATTTGAACTAACCATGCTCTGAACTCTGATTTCAGCCTATTGTAATTACTCCCTAGCCACAAGTTACATCACTCTATCAGAAGTTTAAGGCACTGAGGAACACACACATAGATATCTGCTTTTGGTTACTTCACAGTGAGTACCTAAACAACTACTTCAGATCAAAAACAACTTTGATTCCAAAATTTTACTCTTTTTTTCCAACTGTATCAACTAGTAAAACATACCATAGCTGCCTACAAACACAGTAGATTCTCAAAATTCTTCCTGACACAGACGGACAGAACATAGAGCCAACCAAGGAAGCTAGCTAACATTTACATAGCCCTATGCAGATAAAATATGCTTCTTACCCAAATAGCCACTGATATTGATTCTTTGGCCGTATTTTGTTATTTTCTAGGCAAATGAGCCACCAGGAGCAGTTATACAGCTTGTGACCCACTACACTTTTTTTTTTTTTTTTTTCCTGAGATGCCATGAATAGCTTCGTACTAGTATCATCTTTCTGGTAGGCATCATCAGAAACAGCACCACTGCACTGACATTGCATTTGTTTTGAACATTGATGACCATAGTTCATGCCACTGGATGAATCAAAGATCTGCTCAGAATTAAATAGGTGCTGGTCACATACACACATCGGAGCTCTATTTACTGACTTGAAATACTACATTCCTCAGTGAGAGCCAGGAGGACCAGTACTAAAGTACTGAAAACGTACTCATAGGATTTCCAGGTTTGAACAGCTGCTAGAAAAAAAAAAAA